>JAWZTD010021621.1:0-18219 GCA_035221335.1 Echites panduratus
GTGACTTTAGTGTTGATTTTGAGCCTATATGATTATATCGAGAATGGTGTGATTGTTAGTCACTTCGTTATGATCCCTGCAAATAAAAAGCCATTATGCTTCAAATTCCATGCTAAAGTATATTCATCGATTTTTGACATTTTCCTTTTCTGGTAGGAAAGATTCTTCAGTTGTTTCGTCCAAGTCTGAGTTTTATTTTTTTGTGGTAATGTTCATTAAAAGAAAAGTTAATCTTGGCTGTTGGTTGGCCTCACAGTTTTCCACTGTCATTGCATCTAAGCATCCATAGATTTTTTTGGTCCCTCATCAGACAATTAGCTGTGCATTTAAGCCTTGTTGATCTTGAAGATCTTGATTTTACATATTGCATGTAAAATGGCACCCTTGGATATTAAATGTCTTGTTCTTATGGTTTATTAGCCAAAAGGAAGGAAGGTGCTTTTTGTTTTTTTCCTTAACAAATTTGATGTCTTGAGAACAACAAAAAAGTCAAGATGACTATCTTTCTAGTACCTTTAGCACTTCCACTCAAGTACCTACAATCGACTAGCTCCTCATTGCGTTGGAGAACCAATTTGCAAGGATGGAGAAGAATCTAATGGTGTACTTTAACTATGGAGGCT
The DNA here is from genome assembly GCA_035221335.1 of Echites panduratus. Lineage (NCBI taxonomy): Eukaryota > Viridiplantae > Streptophyta > Magnoliopsida > Gentianales > Apocynaceae > Echites > Echites panduratus. The sequence continues at coordinate 624 of JAWZTD010021621.1, forward strand.
TTATTCACCTTCTCCCTAATTGTTCAGAGAAGTATTTCTAGTTTCTTTTTCTCTCTGTGTTGCTAGATGCATTGAGGATAATGCTTGACCTTTGTGTGTGAGGGAATTAGGCATAGTTTTCAATTGCATGATTTTGTTTATTTTTTTTCATATTTTTATTTTTCTTTTTCTCATGTCATAGCCGATGACATGATTATTCAAGTTTGGCAATTTTTAGAAATGGAAAGTGTTTTTGTGCTTAAGTTGTTCTCTAATGAATTTATATGGCTAACCTTTCACTACTAATTATTTTTAACTTCAATGTGTACCATTGCATGAGAAACATGAATTTTTCATCGTGCTCGACATGACTTATATTTAAAATTTTCAAAATGTTAAGTATTTTATGGCCTCAATGAGGTGTTTTGATCACGATTAAGTCTAATATGTAATTGGATTTCATTTTTGGCCACTTAAGCATACTAGAACTTGTTTTCTCACATGTTTGAGCTAAATTCATATGATTTTTTTTTTTTTTGCTTGGGGATGACATAAGGCCTTCCTTTGACTGTTTGAGCCTTTCTATGCCTACCTTTTCTACGTTATGTCTTTAGTTCCCTTTTTTAGCCTAATGAGAGAATGATTTTAATATCATTCGTTTTCTTTCTTATTTAGCATAATTTATCTACTTTTCTATCCTTTATTGCCAGTATTTTATAAGAGAGTGTAAAACCCACATTCCTTTATAAAATATTGGTTTGAGCTTTCAGTATTTGTTATGAAAAGTTGAGGATGTGGTTATAAAAGGAGCGATGGAAATTTATTTGAAAGGTGATAGGAGATCAAAATAATAATAATAATAAAATGATGAGGATGAATTATGGCTTGTGGGATCATTATACTAAATTGTGGTTGTTTAAAAGGAGAATGAGAATATGTCGTTAATTGTTTAGTATGAGAGTGTGGGATTTCATTTCCTTTTATACACTCTCTTGAATTTTTGCTAAATCCTTTTTCCATTTGTTGATAGCCAATTCCCGAACCATATATTACAAGCTTAAAAGTCTTATTTAACTCAAGTCGACCAATTTCTTATCATTAGTGGAGAGTGTGTGAGTTTGCAGGCTTATGGTTATGTTGTTTAATATTCTTGTGGCTGGATTTGCATAGTGGACATGGTTGTTTATCTTACACTTCATTTTGGCATATGTTTTCAAGTTTAAGCTTTGGTTTTATAAATTTTGTGCTTTATAAGTTTTTATGGTCATGTTGAGTGGGTTGAATATTTGTGCTGAATTTGATTTCAATGTCTATTCACATGGGCGCTTGATTTCTTAAAATGGTGATTGGTTTGGCTATATGGTTCATTTGGATGATTTTAGTACTTGCTCACTTTGCCATTCTTAGTAGTAGCCTATGCCTGTATAACGAGGCTAATTATTTGCTAAGATCACTTGTTTGGTGGATTTAAAGTTGGTTCTTTGATATTTCATAATCGGTTGATAGTTTTGCTTAAGAAAAAGCAAAGAAGTAGTGTAGGGGAATTTGATAGATGCATAACTGATATGTAATCCTTTGATTTTAATTGTTTGAAAGGATTATTTGAGTGGATTTTTATTATATTTTGTATTTTATGAAGTAAATTGAGCTTTGGAATGAAGAGGAGTATCAAAACAAGTTTTTTGTCTGTTTTGGATAAGTTGGTGTTGAGATTTGTGCCCAAAAAGACTAAGAATTCTATGTAATTATTGATTTAATTGTAATGTTGTTTGAAATGTTTTAATGCATGTTTCATTTCATACAATAGGTTCAATTTGATTTTAATGGGTGATCTACATGTTAGGAAGTTTAACATGTATAGATAGTTGAAAGTTTAAATCATAAGGAATTGTTTTTGGCCAGTTAATGAATTTGGGCCTTCTAATAGATAAAGGTCCATAACACATTAGTCTTCTTTAAGTATGGTGACTTACCTTTAGTCATTGGGCAGCGTTCCCGGACTATTTGTGTTAGCACATTTTGTGTATGTAGAATTGAACGAGACAGTGATTGTTCTCTAAAGGTACTATCAAAGAAGAGAGAGAATTAGTATCATTGTTGTTACTGGTGAACACGTTCCCATAACATGAGTATAGGTTGGTGGTCTAGCGAAACTAGATCTTTGTGCCCAATATAATATGGGTAAGGTTTCTTATATATGAGACAAACAACCTTTTACGTCAGAAATATTGATTTAGTTAGTTAAAACAAACCTATACAAGAGGGTCTTTATGCCATCTCATTTATAAGGTGGGTTAATGCCCTCTTGTGGATTGTTCAAGTTTGTTCGCTGAACCGAAGGCCTTGGTAGTAATATTTAGTATAGTACTGAATATTCTTCCATTCAATATTCAAGTGGACTTAACATATTGAATAAGATAGCAAAGGATGGTAGATGCTATTTAGTAAGATGATAGTACATCAGACCTAGGCTTAATGGTGGTTGTTACATAAAAGGGCAAATGTGTGAATACACTTGTAGGTCAAAGATAAAAAGTTGAGATTTATCTCAACAGGATATCTGTTTCTACAGCAATGCTTCTTAGAGTACATCATCTTCTTATGATGATAATATAAGGTATTTTAAAATGGCTAAGTATATTGCTATTATGTAGTAAGGGTATTTTGGTAATTTTATAAAGTTAAGAACATTATATCTTAAGGTCCCTAATCTAACCCTATTGTTTATGAATGATTTTGTACATTCTAAAATAGGAAGTGAAGAGGAATTAATTTTGTTCTAAGTAACTTTAATAATTAATTAAGAATTATCTAATTCTTGGAATTAATTATTTAAGTTCGAATAAAATTAAATGATTTATTTTATTTGGTCTTATAATTTATTTGGATTTATGTCCATAAGATTAATTATAATTGGGTATAAAGATAATAAATAAGTGAGTATTTATTTTTATTGGTTCTATAATTAATTTGGACTTAGCTCTATAAGATTAATTATTTTTAGATTTGGATTAAAAATAAATAAAGGGTTTCTTATACTGATGGATAATTGTTTTTTACTCATAATAACTAATACCCTAATTAAGTTATTTTAAAATGTCTATAAATATATCTCATTATAATAGCAATTAGTTTCAACGAAACATTTTATGTTAAGAAAACCCAACCCTTGACTCTCTCAAGAAAAATATTTCTTCTTCATTATTCCTAATTTGTTCACCAAACTTTGATATGAAGGAATAGATTAAAATTTTAATCATTGCAGATTGCAATATAGACACAAAGAAAGTGAAGAATGATCTATAATCTTCAAAAGAAATGTATCATTTCACTATTATATGTAAATTTTTTTAAAAAAAACTACTTATAAATCTAATTTTTTTCATGAATTTTGAATCTATTTCTCTAAAATTGATATCAAAATAAATTCTTACGAAGAAAATAATATCTAGTTTTTGTTTATTTAAGGTGATTTATTACGTATATCATTATGTGTTTATCTATAATCACAAAAATTTTTAATTAGATTTCTTACACGGCTTATGAGTGAAAGGATATGAATTTTTATAATTTTCGAATATATATTAAACCCGGTGATTAGAGGTATAGGAACATCTAAAGGAGTTTTTCTGGATTTTTTGGAAGACTGCCGGAGCAGCCCAACTTTCGCCGGAAGTAGCCTGAAGCAGATATGACGGACAAGAAAAGAAAAAAAAAAGGGCAACAGATAGTTGTCTGTTCAGCAGATCTGGAAGTCTCCATGACTGAGCAGGGCCCCTCTGCCCGTTTCCAGTAGCTACCGGCTATTAACCAGACAGCGGCGGCGGCAGAATAAGAAAAAAATAAGGCAGCAGTGCTTCTAGGCGGTGCAGGTGCAGGCCACCGGTGACAGCCGCTGATCGAGTGGCAGCGACTGCTGGAATTTGGAACTGAAGTAGCGGCAGAAGAAAAAAGAACCAGCGGCCGATATTCTGGAAATCTCGCGGGAGAAGATAAAAACTTCTCTGGAAATTGCAATGCAGTCCCTGAAGTTTTCAATATTCCTAGTTTGGGCCTTACATTTTTTAATTGCTCATTAGGAGTTTTAATTAGAATCTTTTTTGGTCAATTGCTTTATGAATTTATTTATTTTGCTTTATATCTTTGTGATATTGAAAAGCATGAAAATAAGTAGAAGCCACCTTTAGAAAATAAACAAGATCACAATTAATCTTTAATTAATTAATTGGTCATATAGGTTTAAAACTAGAAAAACATAAATTAATTTACTGCTTTGTTTTAAATCTTATTATGTTTTATGTGACATATTAATATTCCTATGGGAAACTAAGATAATTAATATATGTGGAATATATATTCTTAAAATAATTATTTTGATTTAGTTCTGTTAACTAAGAAATCAAGAAAGATAATTATAAGAATATTAAATAGAATTCTTTAAAAAATTAGTATGGTTATTTTGGAAATAGGATATAGTCTAAGTAATTATATTTGTCAAAGTGTATCATCTTTGACATAGATATAATTATGGACTATTATTTCTAATGAATTATAACCTAGATTACAAATTTTAAACAATTAATAAATATGTGTTTTTTTTTTTATAAGAATTAATAACTTAGACTCATATTTGTTGAAAGTTCACACTTTTATAAAGTTATATTTTCTTAAGATATTAAACCAAGACTATATTTTATAATAATTTTCAAATTAAAAGATTGAGTGGGAGAGAGTTAGCTAAATTAAACTCATGGTTTCCATCTCTTTTTTGTGCTAATAGGTAATGGCTTTCTATTGTTACCTTGGGAGTGACCCCCCTATAGGATTATTGTCCATAAGAGCCTAGATATTAGCAGACAAATTAAAAGCTATTTTCTTGGAAAGGTATTAGTGTCGGCCAGCCTATATTGGAGGCATTACCACTAGATTATCCATAGTTAATTATGAGTTAATGGCCAGCCTACGTTGGAACTTCTCTAAATTGATTAACTAAAAGATTTTAGTAAGTGATAGTTGTACACACAACTTAGAAAAACATTAGCCTCCCAACAAGGCCATTGATGTGTCCCTAAAAGAGATGTACTATGACAAAAGCCAGCTCGCAAGGTAGGAGGCTATTAGAGTCACTATGAAGAATAAGATGGCTCAAGATGATGGCGACTTTTAACGAAGTAGAGGCTCTAGAGGCAGACTTTGATTGGCAGACTAAGAATGACATGATTTTTGAGTCACTACCAAGTTCATTTGCTCAGTTCAAGCTTAATTATAACATGAATAAGCTTGGCTGCACACTTTCTGAGCTGATGAATGAACTGCAGCAGCTAGGAAAATCATGAAGTCCACTTCGAGTTCTCTCCTCTTTTTTACTTAGGTCTAGGCCGAAGAAGTTCAAGAAGAAGAAGAACAAACCACAGGGTCATTCTGAGGCCCAACAACCTACTCAAGAGAAGAAGCCCAATGCTAAACCCAAAGGGAAGTGCTTCTCTCGTGGATAAAAGGGTCACTAGAAAGCTAGTTGCCCCATGTTCTTAGCTCATCATTCACCAGGTATTGCTCTCTATCTTGAGTCTATTATGATAGTTAGATCTATTCCTACTTGGATAGTTGATTTAGGAGACACTAACCATGTCTGTAACTCTTTATAGGGGTTCAAAAGGACAAGGGGACTAAATAAAGGGGGGCACGGATTGCTTGTCGGCGATGGAGCGAAAGTATAGGTCGATGCAGTGGGAGATGTTCATCTTTATTTTGCTGATGATAAATTTTTGATTTTAAATGATGTACTTTTTGTCCAAAACTTTAAATAGAATTTAATTTCTGTTTCAGTTTTAATTAAAGGCTATTATATCTTTTCTTTTCATTCTGGTTGCATTATCAGTAGAAATGGAATGATTATTTATTCTGGTAGTTCATATGATAACTTATTTCATTTAAATCCAATTACTTATCAAGTAAATAATGTTGAACAATTGGAACAAGAGAAAAGAAAGACTTAATCTAATAATGATTCATATTATGGCACTTGAGGTTAGGATATATTAATGCTAACCGGATTCATAGGGGTATCCAAGATAGGCCTTTAAGCTCATTAGAATTCGAAGAATGGCCTACATGTGAATCCCACTTAATGAAAAATGGCCGAAAGGTTGTTTAACCAAAAAAGCTGAAAGGGTCAAGAAAGTATTAAATCTAATCCATACTGATGTTTGTGGTCCAATGAGTACATCAGCTAGATGTGGATACTAGTACTTCATTACTTTTACTGATGACCACTCACGATTTCATTATGTTTACTTGATGAGGCCCAAGTCAGACTCTTTTGATAAATTCAAAGAGTTTAAGGCTGAAGCAGAGCGTCAAACAAGTAAGCAAATCAAGGCGTTGAGGTCAGATCGTGGTGGAGAGTATCTTCTCAGTGTTCAAGGATTACTTAGTACATCATGGTATTATTTCTCAATTAACTGCACTAGGGACACCCTAACAAAATGATGCAGTTGAAAGGAGAAATAACACATTATTAGACATGGTCAGAAGAATGATGTCTCATGCACCTCTTCCCATTACTTTGTGGGGCTTGCCTTAGAAATAACAGCATATATTTTGAACTTGGTGCCTTCCAAGTCAGTACCTAAGACTCCCTATGAGATGTGGACTAGACAAAAGCCCAGTCTAAGACACCTCAAGATATGGGGCTTCCAGCATATGTACTGTCTACAAGAAGTAAGCTAGAACCAAGATCAGAATTATGCTACTTTGTTGGGTATCCAAAAGGAATAAGAGGGGCTTATTTTTATAATCCTCAAGAGCATAAAATGTTCATTAGCACTAATGCTAGATACTTGGAAGATGAGCAAAGAATAAGTACCAAGAGTTCTAATAAAGTGGAATTTGGAGAGAAGGATTCTATCCTTGACTCTTCAATGGAACAAACGATAGTAAAGGATGTGACACAACCACAGTCTCAAGTATCAGCAGAGCCTCGTCATAGTGGGAGGATATCTAGAACTCCGGAAAGATGAACTGGAGAGGCTTTCGGGCTTATTTCAGATCATCAGGAGTTGGATCCCACTAGTTACAATGAAGCTATTACTGATGTTGATGCAGATCATTTGCATCAAGTAATGAAATTAGAAATTGAGTTTATGTACTCAAATGAAGTCTAGGATCTTGTTCCAGCACTTGAAGGGATAAAACCCATTGGGTGTAAGTGGGTATTCAAGTGAAAAAGAGGATTTGATGGGTAGGTAGAAACCTTCAAAGTGAGGTTTGTTGCTAAAGGTTATACTCAGAAAGAGGGAATCGGTTATGAGGAAACTTTTTCATCAGTAGCTATGCTTAAATCAATCTGTATCCTTTTAGCCATCTCTTGTCATTACGACTACAAAATATGGCAAATGGATGTTAAGACAGCTTTTTTGAATCGCTATCTTAACGAATGTATCTATATGATACAACCAGAAGGTTTCGTTGCAAACGACCAAGAGAACATGGTTTGCAAGCTTAAAAAGTCTATTTATGGACTTAAGCAGGCTTCAAGGTCATGGAACATTTGTTTGATGAAATCATTAAGTCTTATGGATTCATTCAAAATGTTGATGAATCTTGTGTTTATAGGAGATTTTATAATATTGTTGTGACATTTCTTGTTCTTTACGTTGATGATATCCTACTATTTGGGAATGATGTGGGAGTGTTGTCAACTATAAAGGTTTGGCTATCTAGTCAATTTAGTATGAAGGACATCGGAGAAGCCAGTTATGTTCTTGGCATAAAGCTCCTAAGAGATAGGAAGCAAAGAACATTAGGATTATCCCAAGCTTCATATATTGACAAGATGTTGTTCAAGTACAATATGGACCTATGTAAATTAAATTTACTTCCTTTTAGACATGGGATACATTTCTCTTCTTCACAATGTCCTATGACACAAGAAGAGAAATATAGGATGAGTAGAATACCATTTACTTATGCAGTTATTAGTCTAATGTATCTAATGCTATGTACCAGGCCAGATATCTGTTTTGCCATAGACATGGTTAGCAGATATCAATCAAACCTAGGGGATGTGCATTGGCTGATGGTAAAGCATAACTTTAAGTATCTTAAAAGTACTAGTTATTATATGCTGATTTACTTTGCTGATTACTTAATTCCAATTGGCTATACGAACTTGGATTTTTAAGTTGATAGGGATGAAAGAAAATCTACTTCTAGATATGTCTTCACCTTGTCTAGAGTTACAATTTCATGCAAGAGTATCAAGCAATCTTGCATCGCTGATTCTACTATGGAAGTAGAGTACGTAGCAGCTTTGGAAGTGCCCAAAGAGGTTGTATGGCTTAGGAAGTTATTAACAGAACTAGAAGTCTTACCAAACATGGACAAACCTATGATGTTGTGTTGTGATAACAATGCTGCAGTTGCATAGTGCAAGGAGCCAAGAAACCACCCTAAAGGCAAACACATAGAGAGGATCTATCACTTGACCCGGGACTTCATTTCAAAGAAGGAAATAGTGGTAGAACAAATTCTCTTAGAGCATAATCTAGCAAATCCTTTTACTAAACCTTTAGTAGAGAAGGTCTTCAAAAGACATCTAGATGCTATGGGAGTTAAAATATGATAGTTAGTCTTATTGTGCAAGTGGGAGTCTATTGAGATTTATGTAAAAAAAGACTAAGAATTTTCTGTAATTATTGATTTAATTTAAATGTTGTTTGAATTGTTTTAATAGGTGATTTAATAGGTACAATTTGTTTTAAATCAAAGACATCTTGGTCCAATTTGATTTAATAGGTGATCTATGTGTTGGGACGTTCAACACTGTAACGCATGGATCACCGGAAGTTTAAATCATAAGGAATTGTTCTTGGCCAGTTAATGGAATTGGGCATTCCATTAAATGAAGGTCATAACATATTAGTCTCCTTTAAGTAGGGTGACTTACCTTTAGTCTTTAGGTAGCATTCCCAGACTATTTGTGTTAGCACATTTTGTATGTGTAGAATTGAGCCAGCCAGTGATTGTTCTCTAAAGGTTCTATCAAAGAAGACAGAACTAGTATCACTGTTGCTACTATGTGGACACGTCCCCATAACATGAGTATAGGTTGGTGCTCTAGCGAAACTAGATCTTTGTACCTTAATATAATATGGGTAAGCTTTCTTATATATGAGACCAACAGCCTTTTATGTTAGAAACATTGATTTAGTCAGTTAAGACAGACCTATACAAGAGGGTCTCTATGCCATCTAATTTATGAGATGGGTTAATCCCCCTTGTGGATTGTTCAAGTTAGTTCGCTGAACCCAAGGCCTTGGTAGTAGTATTTAGTACAGTACTAAATATTCCTCCAGTGAATATTCAAGTCAATTTAACAAATTGAACAGGAAACGAAAGGATGGTAGATGATATTTAGTAAGGAGATAGTACACTAGACCTACGCTCAATAGTGGCTGTTACATAAAAGGACACATGTGTCAATACACATGTAGGTCAAAGACGAAAGGTTGAGATTTATCTCAACAGGCTTTCTATTTCTACAACAATGCTTCTTAGAGTGCATCATCTTCTTATGGTGATAATAGAAGGTGTTTAAAATGGCAAAGTATATTGCTATTATGTAGCAAGGGTATTTTGGTAATTTTATGGAGCTAATTAACCAAACATTTTATTTTAAGAAAACCCTAGCCTCATCTCTCTCATGAAAAAAATATTTCTTCTTCACTATTCCTAGTTTGTTTACCCAAACTTTGATTTTAGGGAATAGATTAAAAGATTTTAAGCATTGTAGATTAAAAGATTTTAAAAGATTAAAAGATTTTAAGCAATCTGACACAAAGGAGGTGAAGATGATCTACAATTTTCAAAAGAAAGATATCATTCATCTATTGTGTGTAAATTTATTTAAAAAATAAGGTTATGGATCTAGTTTTTTTCATGAATTCCGAATCTATTTCCCTACAGTTGGGCAGTAGAGTCAATTAGCCTGTAAGCCGTGGGCACGTTACCCTTTTGATAAGCTGGATAAGTTGGAGAGCGGAGTCAAATCTATAACCTGCGGCACGGGCTATAAACAGTGACAAAAAAGCCATAAGTGGGAGGAAAAAGTTAGGATATTAAGGGAAGTGACGCAAAACCTGAAGATAACTACCGGAACTCAAAAAGCCATGAGTGGCTAACTTCTTTGTTTTCTTAGTCAAGGATTATATTGAAGACTTCACTTCATCTAAATTGTGAGATCTAATTATGTTTATTGTGATTTGTTCTTCTTGAATATTCATGTGTTCATCGTTTTCATTTAAATTTCCAAGTTTTATTGAATATTGGTAGCATATTTGACAGCTTAGGAAATTTGCTTGCTATTTAGAACATTAAATCCATAATTTGTTAATAGTTCTACTACCGGTAGTGAATAACATACTTTGTGTTATGTAAATACATGATCTAATCTAAATTAACCAAGCTTATGTGTTTGTTGGTTAGAATTGAGCTTTTCTAATTTTTAATGCTGTCATAAATTAAATCTTAGATAGTATTTAAAGTTGTTTGTTGATAAGGGAATTAATCAAAGAGCTTCTCTTGATTAACTATTAATTAAGGAGAAGTTGGTTGTTAGAGTTTCTCAACAACTAGAACCAATTTATTCAAATTAGATTTAATCTATTTTTGCATCAATGATCACAATAGACTAGGAATTTCCTCCGGCCACAAGGTCTTTCGATCCTTTTTTTTCAAGTCTGTTAATCTTTTCTTAAGACCTTCCAGAATGGTTTTGTTTGTGACCTCCGCCAAGCCATTTTCTTGCTGATGAGCTACTGAAGTTAACCTTTTCTTAATGCCTAGGTCTTCGCAGAAGGTCATGTAGGGTTCTTCAATAAATTGCCTACCATTTTTAGATATTATAGCTCATGGGATCCTAAATTTGCAAATAATGTTCCTCCATACAAAGGATTGGACCTTCTGGAGGGTCATTGAGGCCATGAGTTCAGTTTCCACCCATCTTGTGAAGTATTCGATTGCTACAATTAGGAACTGTACAGCCCCTAATCCTTTGGAAATGGTCATAGGAGGTCTATTAACTACATATCGAAAAAGACTGAGGTGCTTATTGAGTGATACCTTGCAAGAGGCCTATGCGATTTATTTCCATGCAATTGGCAGCTTTCACACTTCTTGACGACCTTCTGTATAGCTGATACCATAGATGGCTAATAGTATCCTGTTCGAAGGACCTTTGTTTTGGCTCCAGTGTGTGATCCACACATGCCTCTATGAGTCTCTCTAGGCACTGCATTATGTTATCTTCCTTGGCGTCCCTGAAACTTGACTGGCTATAACCTGTGAGTCCACTTTTACATGAAGTTTGCCGACTCATAGAGCTTGTACCAACCTTAAACCAACTAGTAGTGCTTCATATTCTGATTCATTGTTGGATGTTGGAAATTTGTACCTTACTGCATGAGAAATTTTCACACCTTCTGGGCTTATCATGCCTACTCCAGCATTGTCTTTTTTTGTTGATGTATCTATATTCATGGTCCAGACATCTTCTTCCTTGCTTTCTCCGAGGTCCATATGCAGTTTGGTGCATTCTTCGATAAAATCTGAAAGTGCTTGCGCTTTGATTGCTCTGCGAGGCTCGAAGTCTATTTGATATCCAGAGAGCTCTAGAGCCCATTTCATAGTCTTTCCGGAGAGTTTTGACTTTGTTAATGCTTGTCTTAATGGTAAATTCATTAAGACCTTTATGGGGAACACCTCAAAGTAAGGTTTAAGATTCTTATTAGATGTAATAAAGATCAGATGCAAAAATTTCTCAAGGTCTAAGTAACGGACCTCTTAGGAGCCTGCTTACATAATAAACTAGAAATTGTCATCCTGATCTTTCTACTATGAGTACAAAGCTTACTATTTTATTAGTGTAAGTGAGATACATTAAGAGCTCTTTCCTAACTTGAGGATATTCTAGTTGAGGTGGTTCTCTTAGGAACTCTTTTAGCTTGGTGAAGGTTGACTGATATTCTTCAGTCCATTGAAATCCTATTTGTTTCTTCAACATAACATAAAATTTGGACCCCTTGTTAGCCATCTTGCCAGTGAATCAGTTGAGAGCTACCATCTTTCCTATTAAACTTGCACCTCTTTGATGCTTCGGGGAGGTTCCATATCCAGTAGATATCTAATCTTGTCAGGATATATGCATCAATTCCTCTCTATGATATCATGAAGTAAAGAAACTTTCCTATTGAGACTCGAAATGTGCACTTGTCTGGGTTAAGCTTCATGTGAGTAGACTTCAATGTTTGAAAGGTCTCTCTAATGTCTTGAATAACGTCTGTAGAGGTCGTGGATTTGATGACAATATCGTCCACATAGACATCGATGTTTCTATCTAGTTGAGCTTTAAAAATTTTATGCATAGTTGCTAAAATTCTACCCCTGCATTCTTCAGACTGAAAGGCATCTTGGCATAACAATAGGTCCGGACCTCTGTAATAAAAGAGGTCGCTTCGGTATCTTCCAGTGCCATGTGTATTTGATGATGCCTTTATACTCATCCAGGAAACATAACAATTGGTAGCCTGCAGTGGAGTCAACCATCTGATCAATGCTTTGGTAGAGGGTAGGAGTCTTTCTAATAGTAGTTGTTTAGGGTCGTGAAGTCTACGCACATCCTCTATTGGATTGGTTAGCCACTCAGGGTATAAGACCTCTCTGAGTATTCCTGAATCGAGAAGAGCTTGGACCTCTCGAGCTATTACCTCGTTTCTTTTTACTGCAAAGGTCTGCTTCTTATATTTCATGGGTTTTACACCAGGTTGTAGACCAACTCTATGCTCAACTATGCTTTTGTCGATACCATCTAGGTCTGTGGGCTTCCAGGCAAAGACCTTTAGGTTCTTTTGTAGGGTGTTTGCAAGTTTTCCTTTGGTCTTGGCTGCAAGAGAGTCTCCTATTTTAGTTTCCTTTTCAGGAAATTCAAGATTCAAGTATAATCTTTCCCCTTTTCCAACTGCCTAGATTCTTAACCTTTCATCCTTTTTAGGGAGGTTGACGAGCTTTATTGCTGAGCCTTTGTCTGCTCGAGTCCCGATGGAAGCATCATCTTGATGTGATTCTTTCCGAGACCCTTTTTGGCTGGTAGGTCGAAATCACACGGAAGACAGGATTTCACTTAGGTTTCGATTCGGACTAGTTAGAATGACCTATGGTATAGATTCTCATCAACTATTCTAGTGATTTGGAAGACTAATCAATACCCAAATCCAAGCAATTGATAACCCTATTGTAATTCTACAAGAACCCTAGAAGAGTTTTTGAAAGAATCTCACAATTCAAGACAAAGTCCTGATTTTTGCTCTAAGAGTAGAGAAGAAACGTTGCTTCAATTTTCATTCATCATAAAAGTTATGTTTTGAATACAAGAGTGAAGGCTTTAATAAGCCAAAATCTAACTAATGAAAGCTGCAAAAATATTTATATAAAATCGCCTAGACTATAAAAGAAATACAAGTGAAGGATCGACGAAAAGAAAGAAATTCGTTGCTGTTGAAGGGAGGGCATCCGACCCAGCTTGGACTGGTCAGGCATCGGACATGCTAGGCAGGTGCCGGACTGGAAGAAGAAACAACACCGGAACACTTCTTTCTTCAATTGGCTTCAAGGAGAGGTTGATCCAAAGCCCGACAGGCTTGTTCAGGCACTGGACAGCCTAGTTTCTCAACTCTTCTTTTCCATTTTCCAACCATCTCTTCATGCCTTCTTGGTTCTTTCTTTTAAATGTTTTGTTGGCAAGATTTGGCAAGAAATAGATGATCTTTTGGCTTTAGAAGATGAGTCAAATGCATGGCTGATTTTTGACAAGAGTTGGCAGCCCTTAATCTTTCAAAAAAGAAGTCATGCCACCCTCTTCTTGATGTCATAATAATCTTCTAAGCTTTAGGGTTTCCATAGATGACTTCAAGCTCAAGTTAATTGTAATTTTTTCAAATGTTTTCAATGTTTCTTGAACTTGAAATATTGAACTTTGCATGCCTAATTCTTCCATGATTGATGACTTCAAATATGAACTTCCTTTAATGGCATGAATGATCTTCAATTAACCTTGAGTTGCCCCTTTGGATCTCATCACTCCTTTTGTCAAATAGCACTCAGATGCCATTTTCTTATCTCCTTCGATGGTGATCCAGTCTTGTAATGTAATGATATTCATGTAGTAATGATTAAGGGAGAACTCTGCTTGTAGGTCCATGACCCCCTTTTCTGGCTAAAATGGCATTGTAGGTCCTCAATGCATCAACTACCAACCACTCCATAACCTCTGTTACTCCTTTTCCATCCACTATGACTGAAGTCGGGATCTTTAAAATCCCCTCAACATAAGTTGTTGAACAACTGAAGCTTGTAAGTGCTATATCAGTCTTGATCAGCAAATCTTTGATGAGTCCCATCTGATCAAATGATCTTTTATAGAGAACATTGACTACACTTCTAGTATCAACTAGAATTTTTCCAACTAGAAAGTAACCTATCTATAAGGACACTACAAGAGGTTCCATGTCGGCACCTCTTACCTTTTTGGACCTCCTTTCAATTGCATTGATCTCTCTGACAGGAGGTCTATGATCAGCTGGACCTCCTGCTTGAGCTAAGAACTCTTGCAGATGACATTCTTTAATCAACCTCTCTATTTCCCTCTTAAATCTTCTGTTAGGTTGATGTGATTCTTGCTATTGAAAGTAAACCTAATCACACAATGTGACACCAAGAAAAGAAGGATTTCATTGCACACCTCCGAAAGAAAGAAGAACAACTTGATTTTGAAGCTATTATTGAGTCTACTAAGTTTGAAGATGAATGTGTAACAAGAAGACTATGGAACATCTTTGGAAGATCAAAACACTTGGAACCATGTCTAAAAAACATGCTATGAAGTCAAGCAAAGAAGGTTGCCCTAAACACTGTCCAGCAATTGACCAGAAATGTTTGGGGCATTATTAACCCACTCCAACACCACCAGCAGAACAGTAGCTGTCCAACACTCCTTTCGGCCCCCTGCATTTAGTTGTTTTAATTGTTTCTTTTGTGTAGTTTAGGGAGCCTTTCGTAATTATTTCCCCCTAAACTTATTTGTTAAGAAGGGCTTGCAAAAACTCTATAAATAGCCTCTTATGTGTAAGAACCCTAATTAATGTTCATTCAACTTTCAAAGGAAGAAAACCTTCTTGCACTCTTGTGCTACTTCTTGCGAGATTCTTGTGAGGGTCTTTTAGGGTTTTAGAGAATTACACTAGGGCTTTCAAACACTAAGGGATTAGGATGTTGAATAGTCTTCCAAATTCGAGAGGATGGTTGATGAGAGTTCCTCTCATAGGTCATTCTAACTACTGCAAAAATATAAACCCCAGATGAAATCCTTCTTTTCTTGGTGTGACATTGTATGATTGTTAGGTTTACTTTCAATAGCAAGAATCACATCATATAAAGTGGTATCAGAGCTTTGGTTTTTCATCTAAGGTTTGACTATCCATTTATTTGCTTTCTTGTTGTTTGTGATTGCTCTACTTAAAATCATTTCTACCACCTCCTTGTGATCATTTGTTGTGTGAACTAGCCTAAGGCCAAAAACATTGTCTAATTCTTTGTGTTTAAGTGTTGTTCTTCATTCATCTATCTCTACAAAAAAAAAAAAAAAAAAAAAAACCAAAGATAGAGAGACGAAATTGAAAAAAAAAATGTTGTCAAGAACATTGAAGACATTATGATTTGGGTATGAAAACTTTATGAATATTGTTCAATAGTTGATTGAGATAGTGAGGAATCTATAGTAATTGTTGTTTGTGGGATTTGAAGACAAGGGGTTTGAGAACTTGATTGACATTGAAGAATTCTTGATCACATTTTCTTGACCTCTAGGTGTTTGATTAAATGCCTCATTGACCATTTCTTTGGTTCCTAGTTGTCCTATCACTTCTTTTGAGTTGAGAGACCTATCTCTAAAACTCTTTGACTCTTATTTGTGGATTTTTATTGATCATTTGCTTGATCTTGTATGATTATTTGGTATCCTTTGAACTAAGTAACAAAGTGATCTTTTGCATAGCAATAGTGAATCCAATAAGAACTTAAAGAAGAGTAGAGTGGTAAAAGGCAAGAGTGTTGAACTACATTGATTATAAAAGGCCATAAATTGAGTGTTATACACGAGAGTAAGTGAGTGATTCTTTGTAAGAAAACAACATGAGAAAAGAAGCCACACCCTTGACCCAAGCTTCTAATATGGGAGTGGACCAAACACATATACTAACAATTACAGAGATGTTGGAAAGAATGAATAGAGATATTTCCACCAATGTGAATGACATAAGAATTGATTTTGAAGCAAGGCTGGAACAAAAGGAGGGAAGAATGGACAACATGGAGTTGCCCACTCACCCCCACATGAGAAATCCTCAACCTCTAAGAGGAAAGGGACGAGGGAAATGACCAAGAACGCAACTGAGACGGAGGAATTTGCATGAACAATATGAAGATGAGGAGAACAATTTTGGGGATTATGATGATGAATTTGAAGAAGAAAGACCAAGAAAAGGTAGAAGGGAAGAAGATGACCTAGACAAGAACATAGGGAGCATCAAGCTAACGGTGCCACCCTGCTATGGAGGTGATGATCCTAATGCCTATCTTGATTGGGAACGAAGAGTTGACTCCATCTATGAGTGCCATCAATTTTTGGAGGAAAAGAAGCTTAAGTTATCTATTGTGGGTTTCATGGACTACGCTATTTTGTTTTGGGTTCACTTGGTACTAGAAGTGTTGGGATTTATGAACACAGAAGCAGCGAAAAAATAAAATTTTCACAATCCCAATCCAGGGTCCATGTACATTATGTAAAACCGAATTGTGAGAAGATCATACCTTATCTATTTTAGAGAACAGAAACAGTAGATCTGTCGGATCTAGACGTTGCGCAACACGAACGTGCTCTATCGGTATCCACATAGCAAGATCAACGAACTGCTAGGTCTGCTAGAACCTTAAGCTTCCCAAATTTGATATTTTGAAGCTTGATGGCAGAAATTTTGGGAAGAGAAGAACTAGTTTCGGCTAGGATTTCTCTCTATCAAAATGGCTTGTATTATTAGAGAAACCCTAGCAAGACCATCCTTATCTCTTTATAGTTAAGAGAAAGAAAGATGGATGGCTAAGATTTATTCTTTCCAATCTAATTGAATGCATCGCTAGGATTTATCCTTTCCAATCTAATAGAATGGATGGCTATGATTTATCCTTTCCTATCAAATAGGATACCAATCCTAAAACTAGTTTCTCTTCCCCTGCTATTACGAATTTCCTACAATTAGGAAAAGTACTATTGATCTCATCAAAATTTGATTTTAATTCTATAAAAAGAAATTCCACCAATTTAATTGAATTCACAATTAAAAGCTCGTGATTACTTGCTTTAGTGTGTGAACCTGTAGGTTTATTTAACATTGGTAGCGAGTTTAGACCCACAAGTCATAAGCGGCCTCTAACAAGACATTATGACTACCCAAGTTAAATAAAATCAATAGTTTGATTTCAACCTATTTAAAGTCCAATATTTATTCCC
>JAWZTD010021640.1:0-18204 GCA_035221335.1 Echites panduratus
TTGTTCCAACAATAATAACTGAATAGGGACTATTTAGAATAATATATCTATTGCCAAAAGGGTTTTACTATTAAGTCACATACTTAACGACCAAAAGGCACATAGTATCATTCATGGAAATAATAGATATAATAAAAATCAATCTCATAAATATATTTCAAAGCACAAATACAAATTATGTCATTTTTCTAGTACATAATACTATCATACCCAAGCAGTCTACCAAGGAAGAACCTTCCAAACCTGAAGTGAAAAACACCAAGGGAACATTTGGAGACAAAGGTAAAGCTTACAACCCTCCTAATAGAGCTAGAGATGTTAAATGCTTTAAATGCCATGGCTTTGGATATTCTATGTTGGGATTTATGAACAACGAAGCAGCGAAAAATAAAATTTTTCACAATCCCGATCCAGGGTCCATGTACATTATGTAAAACAGAATGATAAGAAAATAATACCTTTTTCTATTTTGGAGAACAAAAAAACAGATCTAGATGCTGCGAAACATGAACGTCCTCTATCGGTATCCACATAGCAAGATCAAAGAGCTGGTTGGTCTACTAGAACCTTAAGCTTTCCAAATCTGATATTAAGAAACTTGGTGATGGAATTCTAGAGTGAGGTACAGATGAGGTCGGCTAGGGTTTTCTCCCTATTAAAATAGCTTGTGTGCTAGAGGGTAACCCTAGCAAGACCATTCTTTTCTCTTTATAGGAGAGGAAGGAAAGGTGGATAGCAAAGATTCATTCCTTCCAATCTAATATGATGGACGGCTAGGATTTATTTCTTCCAATCTAATAGGATGGACTGCTGGGATGTATTCCTTCCAATCTAATAGGATGGACGGCTAGGATTTATTCCTTCCTATCAAATAGGATGTCAATCCTAACCCTAGCTTCTCTTCCCCTTTTTATATTTATATTACGAATTTCCTACAATTAGGAAATGTAATTATAACCGAAAATAATTCTGAAATTATTGATCTCATCAAAATATGATTTTAATTTCCTTCAAAATCCTATTAAATGAAATTCCGCCAAATCAATTGAATTCATAATTTCAATAGGAATTAGAAGCTTGTGATTACTTGCTTTAGTGTGTGACCCTGTAGGTTTATTTAACATTGGCAGCGGGCCTAAGTCGACAAGTCATAAGCGGCCTCTAACAAGACATTATGACTACCCAAGTTAAATAAAATCAATAGTTTGATTTTAACCTATTTTAAAGTTCAATATTTATTCCCATTGTCACATAATATCCGGATTAAGTATAAGGCGTGGATTAAGTCATCATTATATAACTTAATCATTCGTTTTCTTGATCCCTGATTAAACTATCAAAAACAAATGATACGAATAACTCTTTATTAGTTCATTTGAGCACGGCCATGCATTTCTCAATTTAGATCATCATGAGGGCCCAAAGGATATGTCACTCAAAATGAGTGTGACAAATCCCATCTTTTTTCATTCACATTTCTCACTGTGATTCATAGTATGTCCAACTAAAGCCTATGTTGCTATCCTGTTAAAGATAACATTAGACTAGGTCAAGACATAGAATTCCTCATATAGAAATCCATGATGAAATCAGGTCAAGGGACTTAAATATGACTATAAAGATGAGAATTACTTATGACATAATCCATGTTGTAATTCATCTTTGTGGGTCATGTCCAATACATCGTTCTCTAACACTTGAATATCCTATATTCATGATCGGTAAAACGTGACCATCAGTGAGATTACATACTATCCTTAATTTATTTTTGTTCCAACAATAGTAACCGAATAGAGACTATTTAGAATAATATATCTATTGCCAAAAGGGTTTTACTATTAGTCACATACTTAATGACCAAAAGGAAGATAGTATTATTCATGGAAACATTAGATATAATAAAATCAATCTAATAAATACATTTCAAAGAACAAATACAAATTATGTCATTGTTCTAGTACATAATACTATCATTATGCACCCGATTGCCCAAACAAGAGAGTCATTATTATGATTGATAGAGATAATGTTGAGTCTTATAGTGAGAAAGAGGATGAGGATTGCACTGGAAATTGTGGGAATGCAATTGATAAGCAACTTGACCGATTTCTTTGAGTCGGAGGAAGATCTCTCATCCGATGACCCTAAACATGAAGGAGCTGCTCTCGATGTGAGATCATTGAATTGCAGCTACAAATGATGATTAGAAGGGTTTTTAGTGCTCAAACAAAAGAGGAGGACGATATTCAAAAATGAAAATTTATTTCACTCTAGATGTTTGATTAATGGAAAACTATATAGCAATATTGTTGATTGTGGAAGTTGTGTGAATGTTGCTAGTTGGTATATGGTGGATACGTTGAAGCTTCCATGCATTGATCACTCAAAACCATATAGACTTCAATGGTTAAATGATAGTGGAGAAGTGAAGGTTGGAAAGCAAGTTAGAGTAATCTTTTCAATTGAAGTATAGTGATGAAGTGTTATGTGATGTGGTTCCCATGCAAGCAACACATTTGTTACTTGGTAGGCGTTGACAATATGATAGAAAAGTGACATATGATGGCAATAAGAACAAATACACACTTGAGTTTAGGGGAAAAAGGATTAATTTGAACGCATTAAAACCACATGAGGCTTATGTGGATTAAAAGACACTTCTTGAGAAGATGAGAGAATTCTATAAGAAAAAGCAAAGAGAGACAATGAGAGAAAACAAAATGAGAGTGGATTGAAATTGAAAGAAAAGGAGAAGAGAGGAAATGAAAAGGCTGAAACTAGCTACAAGATGCAAGAAGAGAAAAAGAAAGAGGGAGAAAGCAAGAGTGAAAAGAAAGTGAACTTTTATGCAAAAGAAAAAGAGCTAAAAGAAGCTTTTGTGAGTTTGAGGCCTATGGAATTTGAGGATATTTTTCTGGAGGAGTTACCTAAGGAGTTGCCACCCATCTGTGGAATAGAGCATCAAATTGATTTGCTTAAAAGATCTCCTCTTGCAAACAAGGCAGCCTATAGGGTAAGCCCGGAAGAAACCAAAAAGCTTCAATGACAAGTGGAGGAACTCCTTGAAAGAGGTTATGTGTGGGAAAGCTTGAGCCCTTGCGCAGTCCCGATACTTCTTGTGCCAAAGAAAGATGAGACATGGAGAATGTGTGTTAATTGCAAGGCAATCAACAAAATAGCGGTAAAATATTGCTTCCCCATTCCTCGTTTGGATGATATGCTTGATGAATTAAGTGGGATTGTTTGCTTTACTGAGATTGATTTGAAAAGCGACTACCACCAAATTAGAATGAAAGAAGGTGATGAGTGGAAAACTGTTTTCAAAACAAAACATGGTCTTTATGAATGGTTAGTCATGCCCTTTAGGCTCACAAATGCACCAAGCACTTTTATAAGATTAATTAATCACATTCTTAGGAATTGTATTTTCAAATTTGTTGTGGTGTATTTTGATGACATCTTGATTTTTAGGAAATGCTTGAAAGATCATGTGGATCATTTGAGATGTGTTTTTGATATCCTTAGGAGTGAGAAACTATATGCCAATGTGAAAAAATGTTCTTTTTGCTTGCCTAAAGTAACTTTTCTTGTTTATATTGTTACTCCTAATGGAATACATGTTGATGAGGAGAAAGTAAAAGTAGTCAAGTAATGGCCAACACCTAGAAGTGCAAGTGAGGTAAGAAGCTTTCATGGTTTGCCATCATTCTATAAAAGGTTTGTCTCCAACTTTAGCACTATTACAGCTCCTCTTATTGAAATGATTAAGGTAAAAGTGAAGTTTAATTGGGGAAAAGAGCAAGAAAAGTCTAAGTTGGCTAGTGCCGCTATCCTTTCCTTACCCGATTTTTTAAAACTTCTTTAAATTGAGTGTGATGCTTCAGGGTTGGCGATTGGAGCGGTGCTAATGCAAGATAGAAAACCTTTAGCATATTTTAGTGAAAAGTTGAGTTTACCTAATTTGAATTACTCTACATATGACAAGGAATTGTTTACTTTGGTTAGGTCACTACAACCTTGGCGACACCACTTATGGGCTAAGGAGTTCGTCATCTATACGGATCATGAGTCTTTAAAGCACCTCAAAGGAAAAACAAAAGCTGAGCAAGAGACATGCTAAATGGGTGGAATTCATAGAGATGTTTCCCCATGTTATCAAATATAAACAAGGTAAAGAAAATATGGTAGCGGATGCACTCTCTAGAAGGTACACTTTGCTTTCAAATCTTGAAACTAAATTGCTTAGTTTTAAGTTTGTTAAAGAGTTGTATATGAAAGATAATGACTTTAAGAAGTGGTTTGTTGCTTGTGAGAAGAATCCTTGTGAGAATTTCTATTTGCATGATGGATACTTGTTTAGAGGAAAAGCTATGTATTCATAAATGTTCCTTGAGAAAATTGCTTATTGTTGAAAGTCAGAGTGGGGGACTTATGGGACATTTTGGAATAACAAAAACTTTAACTATTTTGAAAGAACATTTCTAATGGCCACATATAAAAAAAGGATATGGTTAGAGTTTGTGAAACGTGCATTATGTGTAAGAAGGCCAAATCTACTCTCAAACCACATGGTTTTTACATGCCTTTACCTATTCCTAGAGCTACATGGGAAGATGATTCCATGGATTTTTGTGCTTGGATTGCCAAAAAGTAGGAGGGGCAAAGATTCCATTCTTGTGATAGTTGATAGATTTTAAAAAATGGCACATTTCATTGCATGTTCAAAAATTGATGATGCATCTCATGTTGCAAATTTGTTTTTCAAAGAGGTGGTAAGACTTCATGGCATTCAAAAAGCCATTGTGAGTGACAGAGATACTAAGTTTTTGATTCTCTTTTGGAGGGTGCTATGGGGAAAACTGGTAACTAAATTGCTATTTTCTACTATTTGCCATCCTCAAACCGGTGGTCAAGCGGAGGTAGTCAATTGGACATTGGGGACTATGTTAAGAGCCATAATACCGTGGAATTTGAAATCTTGGGAATATTGTCTACCATTTGTTGAATTAACATATAATAGATGTGTTCATTCTTCCGCACATTTCCCCCCTTTTTAATTGCATATGGACTTAATCCTTTGATTCTTCTTGATCTAACTCCTTTACCTTTGACTGACATTCATAGTCTAGATGGTCCACAAAAGGCTGATTTGGTTTGGCAATTTCATGCAAAAGCAAGGGAGAATATCCAATTGCAAAACCAAAGACATGCACAACAACATAACAAAGGAAATAAAAAGATGGAATTTGAAGTTGGAGATTGGGTATGGATACATTTTAGAAAGGAAAGTTTACCACATGCTTGGAAGTCGAAGCTCGAACCAAGGAATGATGGTCCGTTTCAAGTAATTGAGAATATAAATGACAATCCATACGAATTGGACTTGCAAGGTAAGTATATAATGGTAGTAATACTTTCAATGTAAGTTATTTATCTCCTTTTGATGTAGATGAAGCTGATTAGAGGACGAATCCTCTTGAGCAAAGGGGGGGATGATGGAAACCTAACTCCTTCATTGCCACAAGGACAATAATCACAAGATCAAGGCATCAAAGATGAGAAAAGCAGTCATTTCATTCATGCAAAGAAATGATTAATTACTTGATTTGGAAGCCATATTTGAAAGGACTAAGCCAAGAAATCATTCAAGATGATGGGAGAACAAAGCTACATGAAAAGATGGCGAAAGGGAGCCAAAATGAAATTGAGCCAAAACGGTGACTGCAAAAGAGGAGCTGGCACCTGACCCTCTGATGAATGAAATATGACAAATTGAAGTCAAAAATAGAAACCACCCGGAGCATTGTCTGGCGCACTACCTAGCACCGGACAAGACATGATGAGAAGCATTAGGCGTCAGAGACCACACTTCCAGCAACGATTTAATTTCATTTTTATTGGTTTTAAGATTGTCTTTAGACATTAGTTTCAGGTGTTTTATGTAATTTACACCCTAGAACGTCTTAATTAGGGTTTAGATGTTTCACTACTATAAATACTTCTTATTTGTATTCAAACTTAATCAATCTATTTTGAATCAAATTACATCTTCTCTTTGAGAGAATTTTATGATCAACTTGATCAAACTTGCGAGATCTTAGGAAACCCTTTTAGGATTCTTGACTGATTATAGTTGGGCTATCAATTACTTTGATTGATGTATTGATGTGTCTTTACAAATCAAGAGAATGGTTGATGAAGAATTAGCTCCATAGGTCATTCTAATTAACCACACCCAAACCTTAATTGAATCCTATGGATTAAGTGTGATATTTGATCTTGATTGCCTTCCATCATCAATTTAATTTCGAAAATCACATAAAAAATCTTGATAACATATTTTTGTGATAGAATCCTTAGAATTGAACTATTGATATGAGAAACTACAATTCCAAGGAATCACATCAACTCTCCTCTTTCTTTTCCTTCACTTTCTTTTCTCTCCTTTTCTTTTCTCTCTTTTTCTTCATAATATTCTCTCAATTTCTCAAGAAGTGTCTTTTGATCAACATAAGCATCATGTGGTTTCAATGAATTCAAGTGAATCTTTTTGTCCCCAAACTCTAGAGAATATTTTTTCTTGTAGCCATCAAAACTAACACTAATATCGTTTTGCCAAGGCCAACAAATGAGTTGATTGCATTGGCACCACATCACACAACACTTCATCACTATATTTCCCCCCTTGAAAAAGATATCCTAACTTTCTTCCCAACCTTCAGTTCTCCATAATCGTTCAGCCACTTGCAAGATATGACATTTCAAGAATAAGAATAAGAAAGGCATGAAGGCATTTAGAATGAACAAAGAGGAGCAACTTGATCATAATGCCTTGTTTGAGGAATTCAAGCTTGGAGATAAGATGAATTCCTACAAAGATTTATATTCCAAATTCAAGATTGAATAAGAGGTTTAAGAGATCTGCATCAATCCAAGAAGGAAGCATCAAAGCAGGGTGAAAGAACAAGCCAAATGGACCAAGAATTCACCAAGAGTTGGCACCAACCACTAGAGCCTGTAGGGCCAAACTTCGTTGAGTGACCGGTCCTAAGACTTGCCTTCCCATCGATGCCGGTAGGGAATGTTTTCCAGCTGGACAGTTTTGGTGTCAACTTGATTTTCTTGCTATGTTTCATAAATTTTAGGGATTGTTTTGTGTTTTAACTTCTTATAGGATCTAATTCGAATTATATTAGGTTTGATCCTATAAATATCCTCTTCAAATTGTATCTCAAGACATTACATCTTTGAATAAGAAACAACCTTCTCTTTTGAGAATTCAAAAGATCCAACATGATATACTTTAAGGGTTTCATCTTAGAACTTTTCATTGGTTCTTAGACAAATCTTAAGGGCTTTTCTACACTTTGGTTACTGTGTGATTAGTCTACTAAACCTAAGTCATTGGTTGATGTTGGAAGACAACATGGGTGGATAAAATTAACCATGATCTTTGATGAAGTATTGGGTAAGTTTTCAATTGATGTGTTTATGTTTGATGAAGAAGGTTTCCTTGCATGATCACATCATATAATTGGTATCAGTGCCTATGTTTTTCATCTTAGATTGGACTATCTTAATTGCTTTCTTTGTATTGTGCTAAGATCATATTTGTTTCTTTGAAGATGTATGATCTTATGTTTGTGATTTGTGTTTTGTTCTATCAAATATATTGAACTTCAATTTGTTAAGTGTTTCTTCATCTTTTTCTATCTCTACAAAAAGAAAATACAAAAAATGAAACATCCAAAGAAGAAAACAAAAGAAAGAAAAAATAGAGCATTAAAAAAAATTCTAAAAACAAAGGTGAAAAAAAGTGTTGAGAATTGTTGAATTGAAGCAAAATCTATTATGTATTTGATCAATTGTTGAATTGAGATGGAATTGTTGATGATTTAAAAGTGTTTTGAATCTAATTATTCCAAATTGAGAACAAAGAGCTTGATTACATTGATTGATATTGCAGAGATTTTAATCACAACTCTTTGACTTCTAAATGTTTGATGAAGACCTTTCATCTATTTTTTGATCTAAGTGCTTAAATCATTGCTCAATGACCTAAATCTTTGAAATTCTTATCTCTTTGGTTCTAGTTGTTGACAATTATTGACTACTTGACTGAGATTTTGTGGATTGCTTACATTCTTGCATAAGTTGTTGGTAATTGCTCACTAGAATTGTTCAAGAACTTAAAGATGGGTTATGAGAGGTAAAAGGAGAAAGGAAGTGAGTTCATTAGAGGGAGTAAAAAAGCCTTAACAAGAGTATAAACAAGAGTGAAAAGTGAAGAACTTATTTTCTTTGTTTTCTTGTTTGTTGATTTTGTAGGTGAATCATATCTAGAACATCATCTCAAGCTAGCAATGCCACACTTTTAGAGAGAATAGAACAATTATTGAACAACATGATGAACATGAGATGGGATTGGAATTCAAAGGTTGGGAACTTTGAAAGAAAGGTAGATGAACACCACTCTAGACCTCCCAGAACACATGCAACAAAGAGGAAGGAGAGGTGAATGTCAACCTAGAACTTCTAGAGAGTATTAATGGAGAAAAAGAAGGAATGAGGATTCTTATTCCTACCGTGATAAGCATGTCTAGCCATTGAGACATGGAAGACTTGTGGGGGTTGAAAGACCATCACAATGGGAGAAAAAAAGACATATGTCCAATGGAAGTGGAAATCCAAGAGACACCCCATGAAGTGAAAAGGTTGAAGATAATGATAAAAGAAAAACCTTATTCCTTGTAAGATGCATCATGTTTGAAAAAGTTTGTAGTTTGATGATTGATCTTAAGAGTAATATGAATTTGGTGAGTCAACAATATGTGGTGGAAAGAAAGATTGGAGCTTAATTGTGAGAACCATCCCTTATAAGCTACAAAGGTTGACGAACAAGTGCAAAATTCCATTTTCCACATTGAAGTAGAAAGAGGAAGTGCTTTTTGATGTGATTATTATTCTAACTACTCATTTGTTGTTATGGAGACTTTGGCAAGTTGAAAGAGGCGTTACATATGATTGCTACAAAAATATGTAAACCTTCAAGATGGATGGAAGGAAAATCAACTTGGATTCTTTGATACCACGTGAATCCTCTAAAGATCAACCAACAACTTCTAGAGAAGTTGAGGGCATCATAGTATGAGGAGAAAGAGAAGAAAGAAAGAGAGAGGAAAGAAAAGAAAGAAGAGTCTCCAATTGAAGATAAAGAAGAGATGGCTAGTGATGAAATTGAGAAAGAATATGTGATGAAAAATGAGAGAGGAGGAGATCTTGAGAAACAAGAAAAAGAGAGGAAAAATGAGTAAGAAAATGAAAGAGAGTCATTGAGACAAATGAGATGAAAAATAAGAGTGGAAAAGAACATGAGTTTGAAAGAGAAAAAAACAAAGAAAGTAGTTTGACCCTTAGGATGGACCAAGAGAGTTCTATATCCATTTCTAACATTGACCATTCATTTTCTAGTGTTCTTGTGTCTAAATTTTAGGATTTTGAAGGCCTAACATAGAGAAGTAAGGAAAGGACAAAATGGAGATGAGTGAAATGTTATGGTGAAACTTGACTTTGAATTAAATTATAACTAATGGGGGCCAAATTGGCTCATCGGGTTACCCTGCTACTATGACTTCTGTGAGAACAATTAGAGAGGAAAAGAGATCACCGCAGTGAGCTAGAAGTGATGGGGCCAAATTGGTCCACTGGGTCACCCATTACTATGAAGCCTGTAAGAACAATCAGAGAGGAAAAGATATCACCAGGGCTGGCTATTGCCCTTGGGTACACTCTGACAATAAAGTCAATTACCAGAAAGAGCTAAAAAAGATGGAGAGTATACACTTGTAGACTAAATGTATTCTCCTTACCTTTTGATCTGTGATCATGGTCTCTTATTTAGGTAGAGGCTAAACAATTTATTTTAATTCAGGAATCGTGTCCTAATGGAAATCAAGTATATCCCGTGTGATCTGGTCAATCTTTGATCATATTCCCCCTTTAGGAGTTTCCTTGTTGGAGTGTGTTACTTTCCTTTAAGGAGTCTTGGTAATTGCTAAGGAAACATTTTATGACCTCCAGAGGTCTTTGTGGAGCTCTCTAGAGACCTTGATGATTTCCTACGACCTTCGAGGATGTCCTTGGTAACCTATATCTGTACCATAAGTCTCTAACTTGCACGTCATGAGACTTACTGAGATAGTAGGAGGAAGGTTTTATGAGTGTATTTTTATAGACCTTCTTAGGCGTGGATAGCATAATAGATCAGGTTAGATCTTTACTCCATGATCTGGGTTTATGAGTAGTTGGATAGGGTCCTTTGGGTTGTACCCATTTTGCCCATCAATAACGTATGTGAACAAAATGCTCTTATTACTAAGTCTTTTAGGTATGATGGTTTCTTGCCTTATGGGAGTTCATTGTTTATTTCTATGAACTTGTTGAAGGAGATATTGGATCTCAAGTTTGTCAAGAAGTCATATTTGGGTGAAAATGTGTTTCATGATTGTACACAAGTTGATTTTGTTAACTTCTACAAGCATGATGATTCTTTGCCTAAGTATTCTATGCTTGTTTTGTTGATTGATATAGTTCATGGAAATAGTATAAGGATACATCCATGTGAATTTCTTGCTGAAAATTATCATTGAAGTGCACATGAATGAGATATCAAAGTTTGTTCTAGATAATCCAGCCTTGTGGATCTTTGGTGTTACAATTCTTGATGATAACTTGTATTTTTGTGGTTTGAAGTGCATGCTTATTATTGATTTCAAATGTTTGACTATCTTGTTTGAAATGTACTTCATGGTGATACAAGTGAGAAGAAACTCTATTCTTTGTGAAGATAATTCTTTTTTGAGACTGTGTGATGAGACATTTCATGTTGATGAATTGCTCATCAGAGAAGTTGCAAAATTTCATGAGTATGATGGCAACTTGAATACATGGATCTTAATGCTTATTTGTTGGAAGTATATGGTATTTTGGCTTATATTTTGTACCTACAATTGAGATTTGTTGAAAACTTGGAAACATTTTCTACCCTTAAATGAGAACAATGTTGTCCATCTTGATGTAACTTTAAATTCTACCATGTGTGAGAATTTTGGATATTTGCCTCAAAATTAGAGGAAACTTTTCTTGAAGTTGCCATGTATTGACCATCTTGATCTTATGAAAGTGGAATTCAATTTAGGAGCTATTTTGTATCATGCCTTATAGGGACATCAACCTTTGGGATTTAATACTTGTTCTTTGAATGATATTATGTGCCTTTGGTGCTTAGAGTGGATAGTATTCCTTGTTTTCATTGTTGTATTAATGAGCTTAATAAAGGAAAGACCACCACCTTTGAAGAAAGGAATGGTAAGGCATTTTCATGTGATGACTTCCATGCAGAGTAACATTGATCAAGCCTTTGATAGTATCGAGCTATTTGGTAAGTATTTTTTTGACATTTCAATGAATTTTAGTAATGGTTCTTCTCTCAATGTAGGATTTGAAGATTTGAGCACGAATCTTTTTTAAGAAGAGGGGAATGTTGGATAATCGAGCAGCCTTGATTGAAACAACTTGGAATCATGACAAAGCTTACACTTCAAGAGTAGCCTTGATGATAGAGACTAAGCCCCTTTGATGCTTTGTTGTCCCATAACGAGAGCTCAATCTTCCAAGAAGAGGAAATCTTTCATCTCATTCCTCCAAAGGAAGGAAGAACAACTTGACTGTGAAGCCATCTTTCAAGCAACCACATTTGAAGAAGAATGTGAGATGTAGAAGATATGGAATGCATCCTCATCTGAAGGATTAAAAGGGCCATTTTCTAGTGAACAAAACAATCATAAGATCCTTAGAGAACACCTTGAAGAAGCATTACTTGGGAACAAGCAAGGGCACAAAAGGATCAAATGGAGAAGAAAATGTGCCAACCGGTCCTATGAGATAAATTGGTTCAGGCACTTGTCAATCTCAGTTGTTTGGCATTCATCACTGTTTGTAGGTTGCTAGAATCTGAAAGGAATCGGTGCTGTCACCAGCTCCATGACATTCATGGGTCCCCTCCCAAACCTGCCGGATAGTTTTGCTTCAAATGTGTTTTTTATGTAATTTTTTCATATATTTTAGGGTTGTTTTGTATTTTAAACTTCTTCTAGGACCTAAGTAGGAATAAATTAAGTTTGATCCTACAAATATCATCTTTCAATTGTGTTTCAAACAATCAATGAATCTTTGAATCAATTCAAACACAATTTCTCTTTGAGAGACAAAACTTCAAGATCAAAGTGATCTTTTAAGTGATTTCTTAGGCAACTCTTCTAGGGTTCTTAAGTGATTGCACAAGGGTAATCAATTATTTTTTTGTTAGGGTATTGATGTGTCTATCAAATTAAGAGGACGGTTGATGAAGATTATGCTTCATAGGTCATTCTAACTAGCCTAAACAAACCTATAGATGAAATCTTGCAATTCTGTCTATTTTTTAAGATAATTGAATCCAAAAATCAATTCTCCGATCTAAGAAATCACATCATCTTTTGGTATCAGCACTATGGTTCTTCATCTTAAGGTTTGACTATCTTTAATTGCTTTATTGTGTGATTAGATCATGTTTGTTTCATTGAAATCTCATGATCTAATGTTTATTTTGTGATTTTGTTCTTCTACATCGATCCTATTCTTCTATTTGTGATCTATGTTGTGTGGATCTAACCTAAGGCCAAAAACAAAGGTTGATTCAATATGTTTTGTGATTTTTCTTCCTCTTCCTTCCATATAAACTAAAATTACAAAAAAAAAAAAAAAAGAAAGAAAGAGTATTACTGCCATCAAAATTGAAAATAGAAAACAGAGCAAAACATATGTTGTGTAAAAAATTTGAAAATCTGAAAAAAATATTAAAAGAAAAAATGATTGAAATTGTTGAGATCTTGTTTGATTTGAATACTTGAAGGTGTGAATATGATTTGTGAATAAAAATTGAAGTGGAATGTCCCTTGATTGATGCAAAATTGAATGGGTTAGTGAATTGCCATTATAGAGATTTTGGATCACAAATTTCTTTGACCTCTAGGTGTTTGAATAAATTCCCATCATCTATTTCTTTGAACTTAAGTTTTCTATCTCTTAATTTTTGTTATTTGACCTATTTTCCTCTAATTTTTTGGTTCTTGAAGTTGATATTTGTTGACTATTTGATTGAATTGTGTTGATTGCTTGGTATCTTAAGAGTAGTTGACATTGTTCTGGTTGAGTTAATTAATAACCTCAAGAAGACTTAGAGTGGTGAGGTTCTTAGAGTGAAGAAAAAGCTATTTGAAGAGTGATAGACAAGAATAAGAGAGGATTTCTATAACAATTTTCTGTTTGTGAGATTTTGATTAAAGGTGCAATAATGAACAAGGATACTTCTTCTTCATCCCAAGCCTTAAATATGGGAATTGATCATGATGAATTTACCTATCTACTGGAGGAGATGACAAGGGAACTTTCAAATAGCATGAATGACACGAAAAGGGAGTTGAATGCTTTGAAAGAAAGGTAGTTGAGTAACAATCTAGATCTTCTAGAAAACATGTGCAACCAGGAGGAAGGGGAGGTGAATATCAACCTAGTTCTTCTAGAGAATACATAAAGAAGTGTTGAGAGAAGACATCATGAAAGCTACTAATATAAAGGGAGATATTATCTTGAGGAGTACAATGATGATGTTGTGGGGGAGAGGCCAAGAAGGGATAGCTACCTATCTATTACTCAAGGATCCAAAAGTGTTGTTGATTACCTTAAGGGAGAACTTATGAAAATCATGTTTCTTCTTCATCAACTAAAGTGCAAGGTGTTCTTTCAAGAGGAACCTAGACCTAAAGTACACGAGGTGAAGGTAACATATGGAGTTACATGTGAGAGACACTAGCACAATCCTCTAGAAATGAAGATTTCAAATGCTTTTGGTGTGGACATAATGTTTCACAATGTCCAATTTGGAAAGATTTTGGTGTACAAAAGTTATGATGCCACAACGACCAATGAAGGGGAAAGTGAAGTGAAGCCACAAGAAGTTGACAAAAGTGAACAAGTCTAAGAGAGTCAAAATGAAGTAAAGGAAGAAAATGAATATGTGCCATTTGTTGAAAGGGAAGCTAAAAATTAAGAGTTCCCAAGTGAGGAAGAGAGAGGTGAATTTCAAAATGAGACAGAAAAAGAGATGGGTGAAGAAGAAGTGAGCCTGATGACAAAAGAAATTAAGAGTCAAGAAAATGAGAGAAAAGACAATGAAAAAGTAAATGAGAGTGAGCTTGAAAGGAAAAAAAAGAGTCAAAAGGAACTTAGAGCTAAAAGAACAAGAGAGGAAAGAAAAGGAGAAGAGAGAGAATGTTATTGAGAGAGAATGTTATTGAGAGAAAATCAATAAGTGAAGAAAGAGAGCTCAAATGCAAAAGAGGAAGAGTGCTTCTGAAGAGAACCAAGAGATTTTTATATCCATTCCTAACATTAACCACTCTTTCTCCTGTGTCATTATGCCTAATTTTCAGGATTTTGAAGAATCATTCAAGAATAAATATGGCAATGACAACTTGACCATGAGTAAGGTGCTTAAGATGTACACCCTCATATATATCCTTGGTGAGAAATTTTTTAAATTTGATCAAGAAAATTTGTTTTCCGTGGTTAGATATGACTGTAGAAATGCTTATTATGTTTACAAGCATGACGCCAGGGTTGAATTTCTTAAACATAATGATTCCTTGACTACATAAAGCATGTCTTGTACTTCTTTGAGTCTAGAGACACCTTTCTTAGATTTTATTATTGTAAAGGAGTCTTATGTGAACCAATGTGAACTTGTAAATACTTACGGAAAATGTGAGCAAGGTGTTCTTGTTGAAACTTTTAAGCATGATGCTTTCTTGACTAGTGAGAATAAGATGTGTATTTCTAAGTGTCTTTTGAATGATATACTCTTGAGATTACTAGGAAATCATGAGAAAGAGCACGCTTGTGGTTTTGTGCTTAAAGCTTCAAAACAAGTTGATTATGTCAAATTCTTTGAGTATGGTGAGGTTGGATGAAAATGTTTTGCATATGCCTAGGAATTTTATATATGACTTGTTAATCATTGAATTTCATGGTAAGAGTATGATGAAGCATTCATATGCTGGGAAGTAATTGGTTTCTTGTTGAAGCACAACTTTAAAACATCCTTGAGTAGAACAACCAAGTTTGTTTTAGATCATTGAGTATTATGGATCACTGATGTCATTAATAGAAAATTAGATTTTGTGGTCTTAAGTGCATATATATTGTTAATTGTAAGTTCTTGTTTATCTTGTTTGAAGAATTTTTCTTTGTGATGCATATGGTAAGAAATTCTATGCCTTTTGAGAATCATTGCTTGATTGAGATTTGCAAAGAAGCATGCAATGTTCTGAATTTGAATTTTTGGGAAGTTTTAAAACTTGATGATTTCTATAGCAACATGAATACTTGGTTTGAAGTACTTCATGTATTTTTTGTTTCAGAGCTTATGAATGTCATGGTAATATGCCATGAATTCATTGAGATATTGAAACTTGAGAGATACGAAGTGAATTTTGTGGTATATTCGTGGAAATCTTGTGTAGAAAGCATGTTTTAGGACTACATATGAAAAAGAAGCCAATTATTCTTAGGGGATACTTGTTGCAATCTCAAGAAGGTATGTTTTATGAAGAAAATTTGTTCTTTGATGAACTTGGGAAACTTTATGTTGATGAAACCAAGATGAATTTCATGTGTTCTATCTCTATTTTTCAAGTTTGGGGGAAATATATGATTTTAAGGATTTTGTTTTGTGCCATGAATAAAGATATGTTGGGAATTAGGAAACATTTCATATCTTTAGAAAGTATAATGTTGTCCATCTTGTTGAATTTGTGAGATCTAGCACATGTGGAGGTTATTTGCTTAAGCATTTCACACATATGTTTGATGTTTTTGATGGAAGGCATGTGTTTGTGTTTAACATGTAATAATTCAATTCTTGAAGTCCTTTTGTTTTATACTTGACGGGGACATCAACATCTAGAATTTAAGACTTTTGCTTTGAATGACATAATTTTGTTTCCTTGGTGCTTAACATGGATAGTATTTATTGTAGACAAAGAGGGACACATATCAATAAAGGAAGGACTGACACCTTTGGAGGAGGGAATTATAAGGCAACTTTATGAGGTAACTTCCTTGGAGGGCAGCTTGCATCAAGCCGTTGAGAGTGAATTGAGTAGTAAGTACTCTTTTGATGTTATATTCAATTTTAGTGATCTGTCTTTATCTCCTTTTGATGTAGATGGAGAAGATTCGAGGACGAATCCTTTCGAAGAAAGGGGAAATGATAGAGACGAAGCCCTTTGATGCGAAGAAGAGGAAAACTTTCATTTCATTCCTTCAAAGGAATGAAGAACAACTTGACTTTGAAGCCATATTTCAAGCAACCGAATTTGAAGAAGAATGTGATCTGATTCCTTAGATTGAAGTTTCTCAATTCAATGGCTCAACCCTTAGAACGACTCACAATGAAACAAATTTCCCAAAATTCATCAAAGATTCAAGTTTAATAGTAGATTGACCAAGATTATTTAAAACCCTAACCAATCTACAAGTTTTGTAAGACTTTTACACCCTAAACCAAAATGAAAGAATGCCTCAGAAGCAGCCTTTCAAGAACCCTAGTTAGTTCATGTCAAGACTCTCTCATGAAGAACAATTTGTTCTTTCAAGGAGAAATATGTTTTTAGGTTATTTATATATATATATATATATATCATATCTAAAGAAATAAAACACCTTTTAAAACAAGTTAAAGACAGAAAAGATGTCAAAACACTGTGCACTGTAGCAGCCGTAGCAACATTCTTTCTACTTCATTTCTTCACCATTTTGCTTCCGTTTTTTCATGCCTTCCTGATGCTTCCATCTTGACTTTAAGTATATCAAGATGTGTGTTACAAGCCATATAAATCCCTTCTTCATGCTTGAACTTGAAATATAGATTTTTGTATGGAAACTTCCAACCTTCAATCATTCCTCCAAGTTCTTGAAACATCTTCCTTGCATTTAAAATGCAAATCTTTGTATCCATCTTCAGTATCTTTGTCCTTGGAGAGCTTCCAAGTCATTCAATGAAGGTTCCTTGATCTCCATCATTGCCCCTTTCTTCAAAAAGATTCATCCTTGAATCTTCAATTCCTACATTAAGAGAAGAAAGATTACTAAGATTGATTGAAACATCAAAACAATACTTACCATAAGGCTCAATGCTATCAAGGACTTGATAGATGCTTTTCTCCAAGGAAGCTGTTGCATGAAATGGCCTTACCATTCAATTCTTCCAAGTTGGCGGTCTTTCTTTGATTGATATGTATTCCTTCTCATCTATAATAAATTGAACACAGAAGCAGCGGAAAATAAAATTTTTCATAATCCTGGGATCCAGGGTCCATGTACACTGAATTGTAAGAAGATCATACCTTTTCTATTTCGGAGAACAGAGACAGTAAATTCTTTGGATCTAGATGTTGAGAAACACGAACTTCCTCTATCGGTATCCACACAGCAAGATCAACGAGCTGCTCGGTCTACTAGAACCTTAAGCTTTCCAAATCTGATATTCAGAAGCTTGGTGGCGGAAATCTAGAGAGGAGAAGAGATGAGGTCGGCTAGGGTTTTCTTCCTATCAAAATAGCTTGTGTTCAAGAGAGTGCAACCCTAGCAAGACCATTCTTTTCTCTATATAGTTAAGAGGAAAGAAAGGTGCACAGTTAGGATTCATTCCTTCCAATCTAATAGGATAGACGGCTAAGATTTATTCCTTCCTATCAAATAGGATGCAAATCTTAACCCTAGCTTCTCTTCTAATTTATTTTTATATTACGAATTTCCTACAATTAGGAAATGTAATTATAATAAAAAAAATAATTCAGAAATTATTGATCTCATCAAAATATAATTTTAATTTCCTTCAAAATCCTATTAAAAGAAATCCCGCCAATTCAATTGAATTCATAATTTTAATATGAATTAGAAGCTCTTGATTACTTGCTTTAGTGTGTAACCCTATAGGTTTATTTAATATTGGCAGCTGGTCTAAGCACACAAGTCATAAGTGGCCTCTAGCAAGACATTATGACTACCCAAGTTAAATAAAATCAATAGTTTGATTTTAACCTA
>JAWZTD010021660.1:0-18195 GCA_035221335.1 Echites panduratus
TGAAGATCATCAATGCTTGTCTTAACTTTGAAGCTCTTGATCATGTGATAGGTCCACTTGGTATTTTTGGACATGGGTCATCATCATTCCCCCTTCTCAAAGATTTGTCCTCAAAATCTTCAAGTCTTGAAACATAAACTTTATCTTTGTACGCATATTTTCAAGTTGTTTCAATCGAAGCTCCTTGGTCTCTATCACTTTCTGGTGAGAAAAGTTCTGGTAGATATCGGAAGTGCGGTAAATGTAATGTATAAAAGAGCATTTGATCAGATAGGACTCATCAAAAATTTGCTGATCAAGATTGACATGGATTCACAAGCTTTAGTGGCTTTACGACCTATGCAGAAGTAATTTTAAATATCCTAACTTCAGTCACCCAGAATGGAAAATGACTGATAGACGTCATGGAATGACTTGTAGTTGACACACCAGGGAGCTACCATGCTATCCTAGGCAGAAAGGGGGCCATGGACCTACAGACAGAGATCTCCCTCATTTGTTACCATATGATGATCAGGTCAAGACCAAATTGGGTCACCCTCAAACAAGATAAGCAAATGGCATTCAAATTGTATTTGAGGGAAGGAGATACTTCAAATTGGACCCAGATAGACAAACACTCAGCAATAGTGCTGGTTGACCTCCCCAAAAAGGATGAAAGGTCAAGAATCCAGGTAACTAGAAAAGGGAAAAATGTATACTTGAATCCTGAATTTCCTGAGAAGGGAATTAAAATAATAGACTGTCTTGCCCCCCAGGATCAAAGGAAAACTTGTAGACACTTTGCAAGAGAACCTAAAGGTCTTTGCTTGGAAGCCCACAGACCTATAAGGTATCGATAGAAGCATAGCTGAGCACAGAGTTAGTCTTCGAACTGGGGTAAAGCAGGTGAAGCAAAAGAAACAGACCTTTGCTCTTGAGAGAAATGAGGTGATAGCTTAAGAGATCAAAGCTCTTCTTGACAAAGGAATACTCAGAGAGGTCCCATACCCTGAATGGCTGGGAAATCTAGTGGCGGTCTCCAAGAAAGAAGGCAAGTGAAGGACGTGTGTATACTTCACAGCCTTAAACAAATATTGTCAAAAGGACTCCTATCCACTGCCTAGTATCGATCAGATGGTTGACTCTACTACGAGTTATCAATGGTTATTTTTCTTGTATGCTTATAAAAGGTATCATCAAATACAAAGGGCAGTAGAGGACACACTGAGACTACCTCCTTCATAACAAATTTCGAAACCTATTTCTACACCAAGATGCCGTTTAATTTGAAAAATGCAGGAGCAGAATTTTAGCGAGCTATGCATAAAATTTTTAAAGCTCAACTTGGTAGAAACATCAAGGTCTATGTGGATGATATTGTCATCAAGTCTAAGACCTCAAAAGCCTTTATTCAAGACATCAGAGAGACCTTCCAAATGTTGAAGTCCCCGCATATGAAGCTCAACCTTGGCAAGTGTACGTTTGGGGTCTCAACGGGAAAGTTTTTGGGCTTCATGATCTCAAAAAGAGGGATTGACACAAATCGTAGCAAGATTAGAGCTCTGCTGGACATGGAAGCTCCCTGAAGCATCAAAGAAGTGCAAAGTTTGACAAGAAAGATGGCAGCTCTTAGCCGGTTCATTAGCAAAAAGGCTGATAACGGGCCTAAGTTTTATGACATACTGAAAAAACCTACAGGTTTTCAATGGATCGAAGAATGTCAATCAAACCACCTCAACTGGTATCTCCACAAGCAGAGGAAGAGCTCTTAATGTACCTCATTACCACTGAAAAAGTAGTAAGCTCTGTACTCATAGTAGAAAGGTCAGGATTGCAATTCCTAGTTTATTATGTATGTAGGCTATTGAGAGGTCCAGAGATTCGTTACTCAGACTTTGAGAAATTTTTTTACCTGATTGTTGTTACATCAAGAAAGCTTAAACCTTATTTCAAGGCTTTCCCTATAAAGGTCTTAATGAATTTAGAATTTAGACAAGCATTGGCAAAGAAGAACTATGAAATGGGCTCTGTAGCTCTCCTGATATCAAATATACTTCGAGCCTCGTAGAGCAATCAAGGAATAAGCACTCTCGGATTTTATTGAGGAATGCCCCAGTGTGCCCAAGGGCATAGGCGAAACCAAGGAAGAGGATGTCTAGACTATGTGTACTGATGGTTCGGCAAAAAAAAGACAATGCTAGAGTTGGTATCATGTTGATTAGTCTAGAAGGTATGAAAGTCCCTCATGAAGTAACATATAACTTTCCTACATCCAACTACAAATTAGAATATGAAGCACTGCTAGCGGTTTGAGGTTGGTATGAGCTCTACTAATTAGTAAACTCCATGCAAAGGTGGACTCACAAGTTATAGCAAGTCAAGTCTCAAGAGACTATGAAGCTAAGGAAGACAACATGATACAACAAATAGGGAAGGTAAAAGATTCGACATCAAATCTAGAATATTTCATCATAGAATAGATTCCAAGGAGCCAAAATTTAGAAGCAAACATTCTATAAAAGGTCTTCTAGGACATGGAAGGAACAAAGGTAGAGCTCCTAGTTAATTGGATTCTCCTTCTATAGCTCTCAAAGAAAGTTTAAAGATAGAAGATCAAACAGACTGGAGATATCCCCTCTTTAGATATCTCAAGCATGGAGAGCTGCCTGAAGACAAAAAGGAAGCTCGAAAGGTCAGAAAATGGGCTCCGAAGTATATCCTTATAGGAGGTGAAGATGTCTATAGAAGATCATACATTTGCCCCTTGCTCAACTGTCTTCAAAAGATTGAAGCAAAATATGTAATTGAAGAAACTTATAAAAGCTTATCCGGATCTCATGTTGGAGTTAAGACAATGACAAAGAAAGTCCTCAGGACAGGTTATTATGTACCATCTATGGTATCAGACATAGAAAAAATCATCAAGAAGTGTGAAAGCTGTCAATTGCGTGGGAATAAGTCACACAGATCTCCTGAAAGGTGCCACTCAATAAACACCTCAGTCCCCTTTGACATCTGGGGGATAGACCTCCCATGACTATTTCTAAAAGGAGTAGGGGGTGGGAAATTCTTAATTGTAGCAGTTGAGTACTTCACAAGATAGGTGGAGATTGAACCCATGGCCTCGACTACCTCATAGAATTTTCAATCTTTTGTATGGACAAATATCATTTGCAGATTTGGGATCCCACGAGCTATAATTCAGACAATGGCAGATAATTTATTGGAGAACCTTTCCAGACCTTCTGTGAGGACCTGGGCATTGAGCAAAGGTTAACTTTAGTAGCATATCCCCAAGCAAATGGCTTGGCGGAGGTCACAAACAGAACCATTCTGGAATTTCTTAGGAAAAGACTAATAGACTTGGAAAATGAGGGTCAAAAGACGTCATGGCTAGAAGAATTTCCTAGTTTACTGTGGGCTTATAGAACCACACCAAGGAAAGCTACTTGAGAAACTCCTTTTAGCCTGTGCTTTGGTTTAGAAGTAGTGCTTCCAATCGAGGTTGAAGTGAAAACCTTCTGACTTACTGAATACAATTCAGTTTTGAATGCAGGGGAGAGAAGGGCAGACCTTGACATCCTTCAGGAAATTAGAAATAAAGCACTGGAAGTCGATACAAGGTTCAAACGGTAAATTACAACTTTTTTCAACAAAAAGGAAGGAAGGAAAATTTGTTGTGGGAGGCATGGTTCTCAAGAATTATGATGTTGGCAAGTAAGGACAACTTTCTAAACTACAAGAAGCTTGGGAAGGTCCATACATAGTCCAAGAAGTACTTCAAGGTGGAAGCTATAGATTAGTAAACTTGGAAGGTAGACAACTTCTAGGACCTTCGGATGTTTGTCATCTTAAACAATTTCATGCTTAAATTTATGGCTAGCAAACAGAGAATTATTATGCTACAAAGTATTAGACTCCTATTCTACAAGTTTTATTATTATGAAGTTCTACAAGTCTTATTATGAAAGCTTTTTTCCATACAAGTTAAGGTGCTACAAAGGACATTCTGCTGCAATGATTTCTTCTGCAGTTATTGGAACATGGCCATTATGAAAAGTGCAAATTTATTGAAGAATTTAGAAATATTTTACAAACATGCGAAGGGGAATAGCATGAAGTATTGTTCAACTGAGCAGAAAGAGAAAAAAAAAAGGTAGAAAGGAAAGAGGCTCGTAGTGAGTAGAATTCAATTAGTACAACCCAAGGTAAATATAAATAAAATTGTTTGTTAGGAAAAAAAAGGGAAAACTTCAAAGCTAAGCATTGGGAGTCTAAGTAGTCTCCTCTGGAGCTTCGACAGGTTCAGTAGCTTTAGGAACGATTAGTTGAACTTCCAGGGCAAGATCAGCAAGCGTTACATTATTGGAGGTCCCAGGGTCCACAGGAGGCTCTAAAGGAAGGTCACTGTCAAAAGTCACCATAGCTTGACCTACACAAATCAATAATAACCCTCATAAGTCAACAAGATTCAATACTTATGGATGGATAAAAGATTTTTAAGACCAAGAGATTTCTTAATAGAAGGGGCTTCAATAACAAGTCTAGTAGCAAGGGTTTAAGAAGGGGTCAGCAAGGTCTCAAAACGAGAAACTGTTGGGACAGGGTGCTGAGAAGTTTCCTCCTGCCAAGGAAGTCCTTTTCTGGAAAGCCCAGGGTGGTATTGCCCCTCATGCATCTTATGATCAGGTCTCAAGTCAGGGTTAAACTTTTTAAGCTTATTGAACAATTCTATATACAAAGAGATAGCAACAGGATTGATAAGTTTTTCCACATACCTCCCGAAGCTCGCCTAATCTAGGAGAGTTTTTTTCTTGTGGTCCCCCTCCTTAGTGAACCTCTCTTGAATTGCTACTAACTCATCAAACACCAACCCGTACAGAGTTTGGCCCTCGGATATGGCTCTAGTGAGGTCATCTACATGGGAGTGCAAAACCTCTTCCATCTTCTGTAGCTCTGTAGAAATCACCAAGAGGTCCTCACCTCTTCTTTTAGACTCCTAAAGCAACTGATTTGGAGTTGCTCTTTGGTTTGCCCCAGTTCCTCCTTGGCGGCTAACCAGTCATCCTCAGCTCTTTTGAACTGATCCTGCATCTTCCTCAGTTATGTTACTGTAGCACGGGAAGAATCCTTAAGAGTGAAAATTTCTTTGTCCTATTGGTTATTGAGTTTCTAAAGACTACTGATGACCTACTGGAGCTCATCTCTTTCCTTCCTAAGCTGAGAATTCCTTCTCCATTGCTCCGTCAATAAAATGTGTTACTGAGAGAAAGATGAAGGTCATAAGGAAATCTCAAATAGTGGAGAAAAATAGAAGAAAAGACCGTAGCATAAAAGTCAGAAACTTACTAAATAATGTAAGGTGGCGAGGTACTTAGACAGCGCCTCATCGGTCATCTTCTAACCTATCTCCCTGTCGACCAGCGGCATGTACTCATTGGAAAACGAATGGGCATGCAGCTATTGAAGCAAAGAATCAGATGTCTCCAAAAATGACGAGGCCAAACAGGTCACTACAATCGACCTTAAAAGATAATTCATATTTTGCCACATTAAACAAAAAGTCTCGGGCACTGGCAAGCTCACCACCAAGCCTAAGAAGCACATTGGCAAAAGTCTTATGATAATTCCAAGAGGGGTATTGATAATTTTGGGGGAGGTAACTAGTAAATCTGGCAAGAAGGTAAGATCTTTCCCAAGATCCCACCGAAGACTGAAAGGGACCTAATAGCTTGTATCTCTGAGTGATTGAAGATATCCGAGACCTGACTTAGTTGGAGATGAGGACACTCGAATCTTGAAGATGGCAGGTTGCGATTAAAGCTACAATTTCCCTAACAGCATTGGGAACAAGTTGGGCAATAGGAATTTGCCAGAAAGTTGAGATATCAAATAATAAGGGATGAATAAAATAGTGATTATGCCATCTTGAAGATTAGCCTCGTATAAAACAAAATAAAACTCACGAGGGTCATCTAGGCATCTATGGGCTCAGGGAAAACCAAATCCCTCCCTTAAGGTTGAACTCATCCCTTAGGCCATCTATTCTGTCATCTAGATCAAGGTCGGGGGCTAAGCTGAGGGCATCGATTTCGGCAAGTTCAACAAAGGACTAGACGATACTGCAGCGATTAAGGTAGCCGGAGGAAAATAGGTGGTTCCCTCAAGAGCCATAAAATTGGTTCCAACATTAACAGCCATATAGTAAGATAAGAATACTCACCGGAATCTGTGGTCGAAAAGAAGAGAAATTTAAAAGTAATAGAGGGTCGTAGAAGAGATCTCGAGAGTTCTCAAAACCCTAAAATTTCAGAGAGCACTTGGTAATAGAGGCGTTTTAATCACAAAGAAAGTCCGAAAG
This sequence comes from Echites panduratus, assembly GCA_035221335.1. Lineage (NCBI taxonomy): Eukaryota > Viridiplantae > Streptophyta > Magnoliopsida > Gentianales > Apocynaceae > Echites > Echites panduratus. The sequence goes on from JAWZTD010021660.1 coordinate 6,344, forward strand.
ATCCAGAAGTCAGAAAGCAAAGTTAAAAAATTTTGAAAGGGGAAGTTGATATCTCAATCTATTTATACTCTAGAATTGGAGGCTCTTGAGGTGATTTTGGACATTACCCTCCAAAAATCGAGTTAAAAAATAAAAGAAATAGTCATTGGGACCAAGAGGCACAAGTTTCCAAACGATAGTAGTTAAATAAGTTTGATCTCAGCCACTTCCGAAAAGCCTCGAAACTAAAAGGGTGTAACAGTCATGGAAGCCACGTTGTCTCACTAAAAACAAATTTTGAAAAGTTAAAGGCCGCTGAAATCAAAAGGGGGTAGTGATGTTCAAACGGGTAAAACCTGATAGACCTGATTTGAATATCTAACAACCCGATCAAATGAGTTAAAGGTCCAACCCGGATTACACCTGATGAAGGTCTTGAAAATACAGCTCATGAAGCTCTAGAAAACACACCAAAATACATCTCATAAAGGTTTTGAAAACTAGTCCACGACCTCTGTTCATCTCAGTAAGCTCCACGACCACCAAGTCTAGAATTATAACAAAGATGAAAGTCGTAAAGGACCTCCTCAAGGTTGCTGGACTTAGTACAAGGTCATTGAACCACCCTGAAGGTCTCTAATGAGCTCTATAAGACTCCTAAGCACCTACAAGGTCTTGAGCATGCTCTAAAAGACTTGTAGAGGTCTTAGATGCACCTTTAATAGTCTGCCAGACTCATTAAAGAAGCACGATACACTTCTACAATTAAACGTCTTAAAAAGATATCGGTGGGATATATTACCCACAATCTACTTGGATTACAGGGGATCCTAATTGATTCCAATTAGGATGCTACTCCTAACTTCAAGGGAAATCAGCTATCCTCAAGAAGGGAGGCTTAATCACGAATCAAGATAAGACAGTCAGAATACTCTTAATCTGGGTAATTGCTTTTGGGACAGGGAAGTCATAGACTCTCTCTGAACAACTCTTCCAATCTGTACTAACTTCATCATCAAAGTGATCCTCAGGATGAAAGCCCACACCTGTGATCTTATCCTTTCTCTTGGTTGTTCTTATAGGAGTCATTGCAACGAGGTGACCCAGAGGTTTCTTTCGAGCTCCATTAGTCTTTATTGATTTTGACTGATGCTAAGTTTAGAAAAAATAAATAAACAGTGCAATTTATTTACCTTTGGCTTCAAAAAGGGTATTTGCAAACAAGTGACTTTATCCATAACCCTCCCACAATGGTCTTGAATGTCAACAATGGACCTACAATGTTGTAGAAATTTTGTTAGATCAAACAATCCAAGATGGCAGAAATGTACAATTTTCAGATACTGTCATAAACTGGATGGAAAGGGAAATATAGTCTAGCTAAAGTTTCAATCTCCCTCTAATTTGTTGATCTCAAGGAGGCCAACAAGATGACATATTTCTACTTCGACTATGTGTCGTCATTAAAAGACCAATAAGTCCAGTGTATATGATTGGAAATTACTAATTAGCTTGTTGCATAAAACAACTATATTCAGTAACAAAATGTTGTAAAATGTACCATAGAACTACTAGAACCAAAGTGTACTCCAGGAATCCAAGCAGCGACAATTTAGAATATTCAGATGTATATTTCGAAGCATACAGACTTAAAATATCTTTGGAACCTAAATGAGTTTAGCATCCCCCCCACATCTTGAATAGGAGCAGCGCTGCTCAGAGGACATGAAGGTCCTGTATCCTCTTTAACCAATGTTCTCAGTCCATTTCTTGTCACAAGCATCTTTAGAAGGTGACTTGTAATATACATCACAACATCCAAGTTTTAGTTTATGAAATTCTCCAACAAGGTTTATTGTAAATGACTATAATCTTGCAATCATTTGTTTCGTCATATCCTTTAATGAAATGATTGAATTTTCATTAGTGCAATTGAACTATAGAAGTCTTCTTGAATCTAATGTAATATGTAATCTGTAATTTTCATTACTGTAATTTTCTATTGCAATCATTAGTGTAATGTATTGTCTTAACTTTATTCTGCCAACTAAGGTAATTTGTTGCATCTAGAAGCCTTCTTTTTTTCTTAAAACTTCTTAAAATTTTATCTTAAAATTTCTACAGCAATGCCTTCAGTTTCAGAAATTCTGCAGTAGGTGGCAATATTATATCCAGGAAAGCAACTTACATGTGAAATATCTAGGTATGCAACTTACTACTTTTAAGATTCACTTTATTTGATTGTCGACTTGACAAGCCTTCTGTTAAACTAGAAGTCGTAAAAGCTGTGGCCTTTCACCGTTCTCTTGCACTCTTGACAAGAAAAAGAATTAGACAGCAACAAAACTGTAAAGAGCGAATACAAGTTGTGGCCTTACTCTATTGACATGACTCATGACTCTAAATAATGAGCAAATAGAAGATGTAATGTGCATGACACCAAAAAAGCATAGGCACTGTAAATGCAGAGAAGGCCTGGACTCTTAGACTATTTCACTTATCCAAGTTGAAAATACAGTGCAATTCACGAACCAGCCACCATAAGAAACTGATATAAAGGGGGACTGTAGGTATAAATATCTCAGATAAATATTAACCATACATTTCTATTTTCATCTTAAAGTCAAAAGAAAAGGTGATAACCATTTTTAAGTTGTAATTATGGACTATTGTTTCTAATAAGATATAACCTAGACTACAATTTTTTAAAGAATTAATAAAAGATATGGTTTTATAAGAATTAATAACTTATAATTATGTTTGTTAAAGGTTCATACTTTTGACAAAGAATTATAAAAAAGTTATATTTTCTTAAGATATAAAACTAGACTATATTTTATAATAATCCTCGAAGTAAAAGATTAAGTGATAGCTCCATTATTGCCACAAGGACCAATCACAAGGTCAGAGGAATCAAAGATGAGAAAAGCATTCATCTTATTCTTACAAAGAAAGGAAGAACTACTTGATTTAGAAGCTATCTTTGAAGGGAATAAGTTTGAAGATAATCAAGTTGATTTGAAGATATGGAATGCATTTTCATTAAAAGAGGAAGAAAGCTTAAATTCATGCTTCAATTCTTGTCAAGAAAGGAACCAAAATGGAAGGGAATCGAAACCACATGAAAACTTGGAGAATTGGATCCAAAAGAATGAAGATGGCATGAAAAGTCAAGGCTATCCTGTGCTAGGCAGAACCTGTCCGGCGCCAGACAAAATGGAGGAACAAATTGTGCTATTCTAGAAGCATTCCGGCTCTCCATCCGCTCCTCCATCGGGTGCCAACCAGCCCCATCAGGTGCCAGGAAGCTCCTCTCTGGCGCCAGACACCCTACTAGACAAAATTGTTTAGTTTCATTTTATTGGTTTTAAGCTTGTCTTTAGACATTAGTTTATTTTTTTTTTATGTAATTAACACCCTAGAAAGTCTTAATTAGGGTTTAGATGTTTCCCTACTATAAATACTTCTTATTTTGTATCCAAACTCAACTAATCTATTTTGAATCAAATTACATCTTCTCTTTGAGAAAATTTCTGATCAACTTCATCAAACTCATGAGATCTTAGAAAACTCTTTTAGGGTTCTTGAGTGATTACAATTGGGCTATCAATTACTTTGGTCGACTTATTGATGTGTCTTTACAAATCAAGAAAATGGTTGTTGAAGAAGTAGCTTCATAGGTCATTCTAATTAACCAAACCCAAACCTTAATTGAATCTTGTGAATTAAGTGTGAAATTTGATCTTGATTGCATTCTAACATCAATCCAATTTCAAAAATCATATCATCTTTTGGTATCAGAGCTATGGTTTCTTCAATTAAGGTTTGAACTATATTTATTTGCTTTCAATTGTGTGCTTGGATCATGTTTGTTTCATTGAAATCTCATGATCTGGTGTTTGTTTTGTGATTTTGTTCTTCTACATCTATCCTACTTTCTAATTGTGATATTTGTTTGTGTGGATCTAATCTAAGGCCAAAAACAAGGGTTGATTCAATTTGTTTGGTCTTTGTGTTTCTTCTATCTTCCATATAAGGAAAAAATACAAAAAAAAGTAGAAAGAAATTTTCAGCAACAAAATCGAAAAGAAAAACAGAGACAAAAAAAAAGAAAACCAGGGTTGAAAAAGATTGCAAGAGAAATCTGAGAAAAAATCATTGAAATTGTTGAATTGCATTGAGAATTTTTTGATTTGAATAAGTAAAAAGGTGTGAAGAAGATTTGTGATTGAGTTGGAAGTTGAAATGACATTGATTGGTGCAAAATTGAATTGGTTTTGAGAAATTGCCATTGCATAGAATTTTTATCACAATTTTCTTTGACCTCTTGGTGTCTGACAAAATACCTATAATCTATTTCTTTGAATTCTAAGTATTCTATCACTTCAATTATGTTGATTGACCGATTTTCTAAACTCTTTGGTTCTTGTAAGTGAATTCTTTATTGACTCTTTGATTGAATTGTGTTGATTGCTTGGTATCTTGCCTTGGTAGTTGACTTTGTTCTCTTGAATCTATCAAGAACCTCAAGAAAAGTTTGAGGGGAAAAAGGTTGAGAGAAGTGAGATCAAAAGAGTGAAGAAAAGGCAATAACAAGAGTGATAGTGAGGATGTTAAACAATTAAGCTTCTCCTTCATCACAAGCATCGGTTTTAGGTGAAGAACATGGAGGGTATGCTTTTCTATTGGAAGAAATGAGAAAGATGTCAAGGGAAATGTCAAGAGAAGCGTCAAGAGACTTTTCTAACAATATCAATAAGTTGAGAAGAGATTTTAATGCAAGATTGGATCAAGAGAAAAAAAAAGTTGAATAGCAATGAATTGGATCCTCAATCTCCTTTGAGAAATCAACTACCTCAAAGATTAAGACTAAAGGGATATCATCAACGAATGCCACCTAGGAGAAGAAATGTACAAGAGCAATATGAAGAAGATGAAAGCAATGAAGGGGACTATGAATATGAGTATGAAGAAGAGAGACCAAGAAGACAAAGGAGAGACAATGACATTGATAAGAATCTTGGAAGTATCAAGTTGACAGTGCCATCCTTTTATGGAGGAGATGGTCCAAAAGCTTATTTGGATTGAGAAAGAAAAGTGGATTCAATCTTTGAATGCCACAAATTTTCTGAAGAAAGAAGCTATTGTTGGGTTTATGGATTATGCCATTGTAGGGTGGCATCTTTTGGTAATTGCAAGGAGAAGACAAGATGCTCTATAGATAGAAACATTAGAGAACATGAAAGTGAGACTACAGAAGAGTTTTGTGCCTAAACATTACCAAAGAGATCTTCATCACAAACTTCAAACTTTTACACAAGGGTCTAAGAGTGTTGATGCTTATTACAAGGAGATGGAAATGGCAATGATTAGAAGCAACCTTGTTGGAGAAGAACCCGAGGTAACTATGGCAAGGTTTCTACATCGATTGAACAAGGAGATAGGAGACAAGCTTGAATTGCAACATTATGAAGATTTAAAGGAAATGGTTCAAAAAGCTGCCAAGATTGAAAGGCAAGTCAAGAATATTAGATCACACTATGGGAAGACCATCCAAACTTCTAGTCATGGAAATTCAGCTACCAAGACTACAAGTTCATGACCTAAGAGGGAGCAAGGAGTAGTGGACTGAAATTGAATGGCACCAAGGGAACATTTGGAGACAAATTTAAAGCTCACAACCCTTCTAATAGGGCTAGAGATGTTAAATGCTTTAAATGCCATGGTTTTGGACATTATGCACTCGATTGCCCAAACAAGAGAGTCATTATTATGATTGATAAGGGATAATGTTGAGTCTTGTAGTTAGAAGGATTATGAGGATTATAGTGGAAATTATGGAAATGCAATTGATAATGATGAGAATGATCCTATTAAAGGGCAGCTACATATGATGATTAGAAGGGTTTTAAGTGCTCAAACAAAAGTGGTGGAAGATATTCAAAGAGAAAATCTATTTCCCTCTAGATGTTTGATTAATGGAAAACTATGTAGCATGATTGTTGACAGTGCAAGTTGTGTGAATGTTGCTAGTTGGTATATGGTAGATAGCTTGAAGCTACCATGCATTGATCATCCAACCATGTAGAGTTTAATGGTTAACTGATAGTGGAGACGTGAAGGTAGGAAAGCAAGTTAGAGTATCCTTTTCAATGGGAAAGTATAGTGACAAAGTGTTATGTGATGTGGTTCCTATGCAAGCAACATATTTGTTACTTGGTAGACCTTGGCAATATAATAGAAAAGTGACATATGATGGTTATAAGAATAAAAATACACTTGATTTTGTTGGCAAGAGGATTCATTTGAATTTATTAAAACCACATAAGGCTTATGTGGATCAAAAGACACTTCTTGAGAAAATGAGAGAATTCTATGAAGAAAAAGAGAAGAGAGGAAAAGAAAAAACTGAAACAAGCTATGAGAAGCAAGAGGAGAAAAGAAAAGAGGTAGAAAGAAATAGTGAAAAGAAAGTGAACTTTTATGCAAAAGAAAGAGAGGTAAAAGAAGCTTTTGTGAGTATGAGGCCTGTGGCATTAATTATGTATAAACATTCTTTGATTTCTTCTTCCAATGAGGCTAACAATTTTTGTCCAAGTGCCATTTAGTCACTTTTGTAGGAATTTGAAGATGTTTCTCCAAAGGAGTTACTTAAGGAGTTGCCACCCACTCGTGGAATAGAGCATCAAATCGATTTGCTTCTGGGAGTGCCTCTTCCAAACATGGCAGCTTATAGGGTAAGCCTGGAAGGAACCAAAGAGCTTCAACGACAAGTTGAGGAACTCCTTGAAAGAGGTTATGTGAGGGAAAGCATGAGCCCTTGTGCAGTCCTGGTACTTCTTGTGCTAAAGAAAGATGGGACATGGAGAATATGTGTTGATTGTAGGGCGTTCAACAAAATAATGGTAAAATATCGCTTCTCATTCCTCGTTTGGATGATATAATTGATGAATTAAGTGGAAGTGTTTGTTTTTCTAAGATTGATTTGAAAAGTGGCTACCACCAAATTAGAATGAAAGAAGGTGATGAGGGGAAAACTGCTTTAAAAACAAAACATGGTCTTTATGAGTGGTTAGTCATGCCCTTTGGGCTCACAAATGCACTAAGCACTTTTATGACAAGGAATTGTTTGCTTTGGTTAAGTCACTACAGTATTGGCAACACTACTTGTGGGTTAAGGAGTTCGTCATCCATACGGATCATGAGTCTTTAAAACACTTCAAAGGCCAACAAAAGTTGAGCAAGAGACATGCTAAATAGGAGGAATTCATAGAGATGTTTCCCTACCATTACAAAATATAAACAAGGTAAAGAAAATGTGGTAGCGGACACACTCTCCAGAAGGTACACTTTGCTTTCAACTCTTGAAACTAAATTACTTGGTTTTGAGGTTGTTAAAGAGTTGTATATGGATGATGATGACTTTAAGAAGTGGTTTGTTGCTTGTTGCTTGTGAGAATTTCTATTTGCACGATGGATACTTGTTTAGAGAGGATAAGCTATGTATTCCTCAATGTTCCTTGAGAAAATTGATTGTTGTTGAATGTCATAGTGGGAGATTTATAGGACATTTTGGAATCACAAAAACTTTGGCTGTTTTGAAGAAATATTTTTATTGGCCACATATGAAAAAGGATGTGGTTAGAGTTTGTGAAACATGAATTTTGTGTAAGAAGGCCAAACTACTCTCCAACCACATGGTTTTTAAAATGCTTTTAGCTATTCCTAGAGCTCTATTTGAGGATATTTCAATGGATTTTGTGTTTGGATTGCCAAAGACTAGGAGGGGTAAAGATTTCATTCTTGTGGTAGTTGATAGATTCTCAAAAATGGCACATTTCATTGCATGTTCAAAAATTGATGATGCATCTTATGTTGCAAATTTGTTTTTGAAAGAGGTGGTTGAAAGAGGTGGTAAGACATCATGGCATTCCAAAAACCATTGTGAGAGATAAAGATACTAAGTTTTTGAGTCTCTTTTGGAGGGTGCTATGGGGAAAGCTGGGAACTTAATTGCTATTTTCTACGACTTGCCATCCTCAAACCGATGGTCAAATAGAGGTAGTCAATAGAACATTGGGGACTATGTTAAGAAAAAAAAAAAGTAATTCGAAATCTTGGGAAGATTGTTTACCATTTGTTGAATTTGCATATAATAGATGTGTTCATTCTTCCACACATTTCTCTCCTTTCGAATTGGTATATGGATATAATCCTTTGACTCCTCTTGATCTAACTCCTTTACCTTTGAGTGACATCATAGTTTAGATGGTGCAAAGCAAGCTGATTCGGTTAAGCAACTTCATGCAAAAGCAAGGGATAATATCCAATTGCAAAACCAAAGACATGCATAACAACATAACAAAGGAAGGAGGAAAGTGGAATTTGAAGTTGGAGATTGGGTGTGGATACATTTGAGAAAGGAACGTTTTCCACATGCTCGGAAGTCGAAGATCAAACCAAGGGTGATGGAGACCTAGCACCATCAATACCTTATGGACCGATCACAAGGGCATGAGCAACCAAGATGAGGAAAGCTTTGGTTACATATCTCGAATCGAAGAACGAACAACTTGAATTTGAAGTCATTTTTGAAGCAACCAAATTAGGTGATGAATGTGTGATCAAGAAGTTATGGAATGTATCAATAATTGATTTGATTATAAGCTACATTTCCAGCCATGAAAGCATCCAAAATGATAAGGGATCTATAGAGACCGAGTTGGTTGCTACAGAGCCATGTTGCTACAGTACTTTCCTTTTTTGTTCATTTGTTGTCATTTTATTTCTTGCATAGTTAAGGGCTCTTTTGTTCAATTAAATGGTTGAACATCTGTATTAGGGTTTTGGCTAGCCCAAACACTATATATAGTCTCTTTCTTGTAAGAAAAGAGAACTCTTTGATGATAAAAAACATTTCTATACACATTTGTGTGTTAGAACAAGACTTAGGTCTTTTATGGGAGATTCTTCCAGGACTCTTCTAGGGTTCTTAGAGAATTACACTAGGGCAATCAATTACTAAGGGATCAGGGTGTTGATTAGTCTTCCAAATCAAGAGGGTGGTTGATGAGAATCCTTTTCATAGGTCACTCTAACTAATCAAAAAATAAACCATAGATGAAATCCTTTCTTTTTGGTGTGGTTTACGTGTTTGTTTGATTTCTTCACAAAAGCAAGAATCACCTCAAAGGGGTAATGGGCTGTTTCAAATCATTGAGAAGATAAATGACAATGCATACAAAGTGGACTCGCAAGGTAAGTATAATGTTAGTCCTACTTTCAATGTAAGTGATTTATCTCCTTTTGATGTAGATAAAGTGGATTCGAAGACGAATCCTCTTATGCAACTGGGGAATGATGGAAACCTAGCTCCTTTCTTGCCACAAGGATGAATCACAAGATCAAAGGAATCAAAGATGATAAAAGCATTCATCTCATTCTTGCAAAGAAAAGTTGAACTACTTGATTCGGAAGCTATCTTTGAAGGGAATAAGTTTGAAGATAATCAAGTTGAATTGGAGATATGGAATGTATTTTCATTAAAGTAGGAAGAAAGCTTGAATTCATGATTCAATTCGTGTCAAGAAAGGAACCACAATGGATGGGAATCGAAACCACACGAAAACTTGGAGAATTGGAGCCAAAAGAATGAAGATGGCCTGAAAAGTCAAGGCTATCCGGTGCCAGGCAGAACTTGTCCAGCAACAGACAGAATGGAGGAACAAATTTTCCCCTCTCGAAGCATTCCGGCTCTCCATCCTGCTCCAACCAACCCCATCTGGTGCCAAGAAGCTCCTCTTTGGCGCCAGACACCCTGCTGGATAGAATTGTTTAGTTTCGTTTTATTGGTTTTAATCTTGTTTTAACATTAGTTTAGGGGTGTTTTATGTAATTAACAACCTAGAATGTCTTAATTAGGGTTTAGATGTTTCCCTACTATAAACACTTCTTATTTTGTAATCAAACTCAACTAATCTATTTTGAATCAAATTACATCTTCTCTTTGAGAGAATTTTCTGATCAACTTGATCAAACTCATGAGATCCTAGGAAACTCTTTTAGAGTTCTTGAGTGATTACAATTGGGTTATCAATTACTGTGGTTGAGGTATTGATGTATCTTTACGAATCAAGAGAATGGTTGATGAAGAACTAGTTTCATAGGTCATTCTAATTAACCAAACCCAAACTTTAATTGAATCTTGCGAATTAAGTGTGAAATTTGATCTTGATTGCATTCTAACATCAATCCAATTTCGAAAATCACAGCAGAGAGAGTTTATTAATTAAACTCATACTTTAAATTTATTGTTCGTATTAATAGGTTTTGGCTTTCTTACGTCACGTTGGGAGTGACCCTATATAGGATGATTGTCTATAAGAACCAAGATATTAACAGACAAATTAAAAGCTATTTTCAAGGACAGGTGTTAGTGTTGGCTAGCCTATGTCGGAGGCATTACCACTAAATTATATATAGTATATCAAGAGTTTAGTGGCTAGCCTACTTTGGAACTTCTCTAGATTGATTAACTAAAATATTTTAGTAAGTCATAGTTATACACTCAACTTAGAAAAGCATTAGCCTTATTACATTGCTTTATTGTGTTTTCTAAGAACCGAATTGGTTGTTAGTGCTAGAATCGTACAATGGAAACGTTAAATCAAATTCAATAAATCACAATCATATCAGAATCACCGTATTTGTAATTGTTTCCTATGTCTAGAGATTAGGATATGATAAGTTACTTTTGTTGAGTAGATCTGCTATCAAATTAGCTCCCCAAAAATATTAAGCTTCTAAAACATCCACACAAATCTCCACAGAAAATGACTCCTGAATGTGTCCCTAGACACAAAGAAGAACAACAATTGTTTTCTATATTGTTTGTTAAGTCATTCAAGCTAAGGATTCATAAAGGGATATTTATAAACCTTCAAGATCTAGTCCTAATGGGCCTTTTCTTATTCTTTTTAGGAAATGGCCAAAACTAATCTTTTAAGGAGTTAATTAATTAATCCAAACCCATATACCAATTACTTAATTTGGACTTAAGAGCATACTAGAACTCTTTTACAATCAAGGTAAAAGGCCCAACGTCATTATAAGCTTTAATTCTATTACGTGCGACTTTCTAGGTTTATGATTTATTGGCAATAGAAATTAATATTAACTCTTTAATATTAATTAGACAATTCTAACTTGAATATTTTCCCCAAGTACATTCAAGTTTCCATAAGTCATGAGTGACGTCTAGTAAACATATCATGACTACCCAAATGGTGAAGGATTAATTCCTTGTCATTATAACCAAATTGTAATTACCATGCATTTGATTTTTCCATTTATATTCTTATTGAGTAATGTCTATTACTTAATCATATGTCTAATTCTATTTAATCACTGGCCTATTCAAGAAACATTTTCTCTATAACTGTTTTGGTCAAGAACTTTCTAGTCAAGATAAATAGAATACATATTAAATTATATTTCACTCATTTAATTATGAAGTAATGGATCCCGTCACTTAGAAATACGTAAGATCATAATTAAATACTAAGCATTATATATTACCTTGACACTTAACGTAATAATTGAATATATTAATAGTAAATTTCAAATACTCAAATATAAGTCTCGCGTATAGTATTTCTGGTTGAGGGAATATATGCACAATTACAACCACTTAATGAATGACATTATATCATTAATTAATATGTTACATGTTCAAGTTATTTGTCTCCACAAATACTTCTTATGTTTATTTTTAAATGGAATGCTATTCTCCATTTTCTAATCTACTAGTATCTCCATACTAATCATAGAAAATAAACATAAGCTGATCTTAAGAAATTATTATAGCTCAAAGC
>JAWZTD010021680.1:0-18192 GCA_035221335.1 Echites panduratus
TCAATGTGACGTTTCCACCCCACAAGAGTTCATCATGCTTATAGAATTCTCCATAATCAACTTGTTTAGAATCATTATGCACATAATCACAAGCATGTTCACTCAAGAATGATTCCTTCACAATCACAAAATCTTCCAAACGTTTTGAAGAGTTAATAGAAACACACAATTTATTCTTATATCTACACTTGGAGAAAAATTGCTAAAATTTCACTATGAAAAATTCTTAGAGACCAAGGAGCTTTGATTTAAACAACTTGGAAATATGCTTACAAAGATAAAGTTTATTTTTCAAGACTTGAAGATTTTGAGGACAAATCTTTGAAGAGATTGGGAATGATGATGACCCATGTCCAAAAATACCAAGTGGACCTATCACAGGATCAAGAGTTCAAAGTTAAGACAAGCATTGATGATCTTCATTCAAGGAAGAGAAGAATTAATTGATTTTGACTCCATTCTCCAAAGAAGAACACTCCAAGATGAAGTGGTTTCAAGCAAACCTTTTAATGTTTAAGAGAGAATAAAGAGCTTATAAATCAACTTGGAAGGCTGGAAATGAACCTTGTACAGTCATGAAGAACATGAGTCGAAATACGCCATGTCACACATGACCAAATTTCAGAATTTTTAGTCACCATGTTTTAAGTGTTTATTTGACCATTTATTTTTAAGTAAGGGTTTTTATGTATTTTACTTCCTATTAGGTTTAAGTAACTCTTGGGTATAAATAGAACATTATAATGTAATTACCCTAATGAATTTTGAATGAAAATCTGGAATTTCTCCATGGCATAGCCGAGAATGAAGAACTAGGGTTCTTCTTGTGAGTGTTTTGCTAGAATCTCTCCTAGGGTTCTTGTGGGACTACTTAGGGCTGTTCAACACTTGGGTTAGGGTGTGAATTTGTCATCCAAACCAAGTGATTGGTTGAAGTTGCATGCCAACATAGGTCAATGAACTAACCATAATCTTAGATGAAATCTTGGGTGAGTTCTAATTTGATGTCTGTAATGTTGATGCAGATGGTTTCCTTTGCATGAATCACATCAATCTTGTCTGTCTTGTCTAAGGGGCATGTCTTAGGGTTGCATATGAAAAAGAAGGCTATGATTCTTAGGGGATGCTTGTTGCATTCTTTCAAGGAGATGTTCTATGATGAAAATTTGTTCTTCGATGAGTTTGATAGATTTCATGTGGAGCAAATTAAAATGAATTTCTTGTGTTCGATCTCTATTTGGCATGAAAGGAGGAAGATTGACATGATGATAAGAATTTTGTCTTGTGCCAAATATGGAGAATTGTTAAGTTCCTTGGAGCATTTTCGAACTTTCAATGAACATGATGTTAACCATCCCGATGATCATATGAATTTTAGCACATGTGAGAATCATCTTTTATTCATCTTATATATATGCTTGATAAATTTTATGGAATGCAAGTGCTTGTTTTGGAAAGAAAGTGTTTCTTGATGCTTGACATATATTAGTCACTTCAATTGCTTTCTGCTTAATACTTTTGAGGTTTAACCACTAATATGACCACTGAACTTGTCAATTTTTTTTAGTTTGACTATCGAACTTAAAAACTCTTCAATTAGCCACTAAATTTTGTGGGATTGAGCACTTAAACCATTACACGGTGGTCTGGTCTACAGTAGGCGACATGCGCTTCCATGTGAAATTCTTATGAATATTTATGCTAACAGAGCATCTAAGTTGTAAAATTGATGCTGACATGTGTATGAAATAAAATAATTCATGTGACAACATTAAAATAATTCTTATGATGAGTTTTAAAAGAAAATTAAAACTTTGTAAGCTGATTACAAAGCATCAGTTACACTCTGCAACCATCGAACCTCTCACCTCATCTTCCGTCTTTCACCGAAAAAAAAAAAAAAAAAAAAAAAAGAGATCTTCACTCAAGAAATAGAGATCAAGAGCAGGATTTATCAAAAAGAAAGCTGCTGCATCATTAGCCAGAATAGTTTGCATCCTTTTGTTAAGGTTTGAAACTCTTCTTCTGATGTTTTTTTGAAATCCTAACTTACAAATATGAGATACGATGTTTTAGTGGCAGGTTCAAAGATTAAAAATTTATTTGATCTATTGTGTTATTGTTATTATGAAACCTTTTTTTGCTTCTATTTTCGAGTTCAATGCCCACATACCTTGCACGGACAGGTAGGTGACAGATTTGTTTTTGAAATGTCTCTTGTTTTTGATGTTTTTGAAGCTTTTAAAAAATGGGCTTACATTTTCTGAGACCCTTTTGTCATCGCATGGGTAATTTTTTGGGTCCCAGACGAAATATTGACACTTTTAAGTTTCGGGCATATGGGTGTTTCATGTTTTCCCCTTTTTTCTTAAAGATATGTGGCTTTTTAACCAGTGTTTCTATCGTGTCTGGTGTGCATTTTTAATTCACAGGATGTCAGAATTAAAGTTGAAATTCAAGTTGCATTTTGATGGTAATTTTGTGAATTCTGATTATGTTGGGGGTAAAATAGATAACTTTGACTTGTTAGAAGATGAGAGATCTTACCCTAGTTTGATGTGTGAAGTTAAGAGAAATAGGATTGAGCCATGTATAGGATTGTTCTCTAGGGAAAGAAGGGGTTCAGGGTTTATTAGAATAAGTAGTGATGAAGAAATCTCAACTTTGTGTAAAAAAAAATAGGTATCCGAATAGGAGATTAGAACTATTTGTTGAAAATTTAAAAATAGTAAACCCCAATTCACAAGAAGAATGGCTTAAGAGTGGGCTACCTTTTGTTTTAGTAGTGGAGGAGTAATCCGTTGGTGAAGGAAATAATCCTTTACGAACTCAATGTTCTAGAGTTGGAGAATCTACTATTTTGCAAGGTGAGCAAGAAAAAGAAGGAAATGGAAACGAAAGGAGGAAGGGAATTCAAAAGGGGAAAACATTAGCAACAAAAGAGGTAAGCAAGATAGTAGAAAGTGATTATGATGATTTAAGTGAAGTACAAGATGTTTATTATGATGATATATTTGTGAGAGTTGATATACACAGTGATGATGAAGAGGAACTTAAAGCTGTTAGGAGGAATATAGTGAATCATCCATCCAATGCAAGGAAGATAAAGGCAAATGAAACACTCACAAATAGTGAATTAGAAGGAGATATGCCACATAATGCATTGCAACAAAATTTTGTCACACAATCTGTGAGGACAAGACTTGGAAAGATAAGTCATGATATAAATATTGTGAATGCAAGGATTGTAAGTAATCTCTGAAATCTTTTTTTTTTTTTGTTTCGTTAATCTTTTAATGAAATCAATTAAACTATAAAGTTGAATATGATTTAGATAGTCATTTTATGTTCTTACACCTTACGGCTGTCCACAATTTGATTACATGATTTGCTGTGTATATATTTGTTCTATTACCAAGATATGTGTACTTGATTCGTCTAATGATATGTCTACTTGATTAGTCTAATTTCCTTGGTTTCCATTGAATTGGAAGAAAACAGTAATGCCAAAATTGGTATCTTTGAGAGTGATAGTGAGTTTGATGATGTCCTAATTCGAGAGGATATACATATCAATCCCTCATTAATGGTTGGGGACCTAAAGCAAATGTGTAGAAGAAGACTAAGAATTGATGTGGGTTTAACAATAAGTTATAGGATAAGAAGATGGTAATGGAAAAAATTGTTGGAGATTATAACGAAGAATTTGCAAGGTTGAGGGATTATTAGGTATATGAAATTTGCAAAACAATGCCTGAAACTACATGTGTTCTTAAAACCATAGATGAGAGTGGAGAAAGGAAAAATATGTTTGATTGCATGTATGTATGTTTCGGAGCACTTAAACAAGGCTAGAAATCGGGGTGTCTTCTAATTCTTGGCTTTGATGGTGTTTCCTTAAGGGTATTTGTAAAGGGCAGCTATTGTGTGCAATTGGAAGAGACGGAAACAACCAAATGTATCCCATTGCATGGGCCATGGTGCGTCGTGAGGACCAACATACTTGGGGTTGGTTTCTTAGAATGCTAAAGCATGACCTACAACTAGAGGATGGCCAAGACTTGGTGATTATTTCTGACATGCAAAAGAAATGTGTTTAAATTATACTGGTTGGCCAAAACTGAAATTTGAGCATATTAAATATATCTAACCGACAATTCTGTAATTTTTTCTACTTTCTAGTATGCATAATAATTTTTTGCTCTTGTGTAGGGTTTAGAGAAAGTTGTTATGGAAGAGCTACCAAATGTGGAGCATAGACGGTGTGATGGCAAAGAAATTTCTTGCTTGGGCAAAGAAATGGAGGGGTGATGGCAAAAAATGGCATTTTTTCTTGCCTACAGATCAACTTATAAAAGTGAATTCAAGGAAAGAATGAAGGATTTGAGAAAGTTGGGAAAAGAGTCTGTGGATGATTTCCTTAATTATGACCATGACACGTTTGTCAAGGCATTCTTCCCCACATTTTCTTGTTGTGAAGTGATCGACAACAACATGGTTGAGACATTCAATGTGTGGATATTAAATGCCAGGTGCAAATCTATAATTTCCATGTTTGATTAGATTAGATTAATGATGATGAAAAGGCTTGCATCAAAGAGGGCATTTGGAGACTCTTAGACTTCTGAAATCAGTCCAAGACTCTTGAAAAAGGTGGAAACCAATAAAAAGTAGTCACTTCAGTCAAAGATTTTGAGATTGCACAATGTGGGAACGAGAAGAACAGGCATGTTGTTAAGTTGAGAGAGTAAACATGTTCATGTAGGTGTCAGGATTTAACTGGAATACCATGTTCGCATTCTATTTTAGCCATACAAAAGATCAAAGGCAAGATTGAGGATTATATTACCTCATTTTACACAAAGAGTACATACTTGAAAGCTTACGATGTAATGATGACACCAAAGAGGGTAATGGAACAATGGGATGAGAGCAAAAGGCCACGGGTACTTCCACCCGAATTCAAGTCTCTACCCGGAAGGCCAAAGAAGAATAGGCAAACGGATAAAGATGAGCTAAAGAAAATGGGGAAACTACCAAGAAAGTAGATTGTAATGAGGTGTTCTTTATGCCAAATAGAGGGCCACAACAAGAATGGATGTCCATCAAAGCCAAGTTGTATGTACTTTGTTCTTTTTCTCTTTCTTAAAGCATTTCACAGATTTGATTTGTTTATACTGCATGTCTGAAATGAATTCAAGCTTCTTGTTGCATCGACTTCTTCAAATTTCACTCAAACCTCTACGAACCTAAAAAAGTGGTTAAATGGATAATCTTGGAGCTGTCAAGAAAAGGTCAATAGTAGCAGGAGAGGGATTATATATCAATGAAAAAACGGAACTCCAAGTACTCAATGTAATTGAACACCTTGTATATAATCTCAAAACAGTGTACGAATTGATTATGATGTTCATGAGGTTTGTTACATACACCTTGTAGCCTAGTAACGATCAGCTCGGGTAGTGAGTTTCCCATGAAGACAATCACCAAGGAAGCTATCAAGCATTTCAACTGAAGATATCAAGCATTTCAACTAGGTTTACAACTTCACCAAGGATGGAAACAAGATCTAGAACTTCACCAAGGAAGACTTCCACCACTAAGGATTGATGTATTGTAATTGTAATGATGGTTTTTTTGCAGGAAGGAAGTTGAAGAAAATTGTATTTTGTGTAGTTTAAGCATTATGATAGTCTGATAACCAAGGATATTGATGGAAAAGTGTATTTTCTGTAGTTTAAGCATTCTGCTGGGATAGTATTTCTGTTTTTGCACCAAGTTAGTTGGTGTTTATATTATTTGATATTTGAAAGGATAACTTGACTGTGAAGGTTTAATTCTGCAGCTGTATTTATCTATCTATTGCAGTGGTTTTTTGGTTTATTTTCAGATTTATTGCTTATATTTAGCTATTTAGTTTGTTCACTTTGTTATGTGATTGTTCAGTTCTTGGTGGTTTTTGCGGTGCTTGTTCATTTTTCTAGTTTTTGCAGTGATCATTGCTCATTTTCAAGTTCCGTTTAAGTTTTTATCTGGTTTTTTGCAGTGACAAAAGTGGTGGAATTGTTTACATGGTCAGACCAATTCTGTTTCAGTTGCTACCTGGGATTTTGTCTGATTATATCTGTTTACAGTGTTTCTTGTATTTGTAATTTCAAATTCCTTGTATTTATTCAAGCTTGTATTTTCCTGAAAAAGATTCCTTCTTGAAACTTCATTTCAAACTTCATTTCAATTCAATGGGTCTTCGATCTGCTTCTTGTCACTCATGTGAATTGAAAGAAATTGATAGAAATAAGGAAAATTTTAAGGTGACTGCAACACAGTGCTAGTTTTGTTTACCAAGGGATAAAATATTCTGTTGATGATTTTGTTTATGTGAAAGTGGTGGAATTTGTTGCAATGCTAAGTTTCCATTTAGTTCTATGTAGCTTCTACCTACAGAAGTTGACTCAATTGTTGGGAAAAAATGATGTTTTTCCAGGTATATGCAGTAGATGCTAGTGGAAATGCTATTCAGGTAACTCGTCACACTAATTGTTGAATTTTGTAAAATTCTTTACTATGTTACTTATTGGTGTAA
Organism: Echites panduratus; assembly: GCA_035221335.1. Classification (NCBI taxonomy): domain Eukaryota; kingdom Viridiplantae; phylum Streptophyta; class Magnoliopsida; order Gentianales; family Apocynaceae; genus Echites; species Echites panduratus. The sequence goes on from JAWZTD010021680.1 coordinate 6,584, forward strand.
AAAAAGAGAAATACTAACCAAGTTGAGATATCTAAAAAGTCACCTGTCAAGTACACTATATCATTTGCTGTTTCGTGAAGGATTGAATTTGCCGGTAATATTGTGAAAAAATGGACCTGCCTATTTTGGTATTCTTGTTGGCTGGGAATAGGTGAATTACTCAAATAAATATTAAAATGGGAGCTCACTTTTTTAATCTCAATTTGCTCTCTTTCGTCATTTCTCAATTTGTCCTACATAACTCACATTAACAACACTTGAAAATGGCCACTTGAACATTTGCAGCAAACTGATTAGAAGCATTTACTGCAAACTGAATGTGCATTAGTATTAAACAAAGACAGAACAAAAAAATAACATCATGTGGGGACACTGTAATTTTATGTGCACTCTCATGCAAATCAATACACATTTTCTAAACCCGGAAATCAACAAGATTACTCTTTAGCCAATGAGTATAAACTAAAAACTACTAACAAAGAGATAATGCTCAAGGATACTAGAGAATTACATCTCAAAGAGAAAAATGTTCAATGTTGCAGGAACCAATGCAGGAGCATGAGCACAGGGATTTCTAAAATTCTTCACAACTAAATGACTAGTGGTAATAAAATAAAGGCATTACAATCTAACAGGTTTGCATTGCATGAAATAGTTTAAACTAAAATCTACTAATGAAGTATTGTCATTTTAGAGCCTCTAGAACAATTTAGCAGCTTCTAAAAGACCTCCACATGTAGGAGAAAGTTGTCTTCAATGTTCATTCCTCTCAGGAGAAAGGAAAGCGAGCAATTGACACAAAATGAAAGGAAATAGTTAGAGGGACCAAAGAGATGACAAAAGCCAAATTCATATTCATATTGTTAAAAATTGACAATGAGTACACTCCACAACTCTATTCTATTGCAAAACCATATTTCACTACTAGTACAATATCAGTACAATGCATCAACTACCTGATAAATATCATACTAAAAATCACAAGTGCTAGTACAAGGAAACATTTATACACAAGAATTGACTTCACCATCTCCTTCTTCTCCTTTGCTTCAGTGCTCAACTTTTGAATCAACACCGTAATCTCCTTTTCAAGAGTTTGTACGTTGTCCTCTCTAATTCTACATTGACTACATTGGGTCACATTCACTCCATATTCGATTTGATCATGTAAATTTTCAACTTTTACATTTGCTTCTGATAAAAGATATCTTAATCTACAAGTATAATCCTTATCTGCCCAAGAGAAATATCTACATTTCTTTCCACCCTTCAAGAAATTCAACAATCACAAAAACAAGAAAGCTTTAGAATATAAGAATTAAATGATATCTAAATAACTTAAACAAACAAAAATACGAAGTTCTTCTTTCATAAGGAGAACAAATTCAAATGCCGGAGAACAAAAATACAAGTTCTACTAGAAGCAAAATGATGAGGGAGAAAAGAAAGAGGAAGGGATTGTACTAACTTACTATAGTGGTAAATTTGGGAAAACAAAGAATCCATTATTTGTCACAGAACAGAGTATGGTTTGATTTGAAAATTAGTTCAAAAAGAGTCATTGTAGTTGGTTGAGAATGACTGTAAAGGAAAATATTTTCCAGAGATTCCTTTTTTCTTATGGAGATACTGGTATCCATTTTTATTTTTATTTAGTTTTTGTAATAAATAATTATTACTTTTAATCTTTGATTAGGGAAGCCTGTAGATCATAGTATACATTTTTAACACAAAGAGAAATACTCATTGTAGAATAACCAGTTGACATTCTCAAGCTACCATTCTCAAGAGTTAGTAAATTACCCAAATTAATACATCACTAACATATCAAAATTCTCCTATTCTTCAGGATAAATTCAGCTAATTTCAAATACAGACTATATAGCAAATTTCAACGAGATACCCAATAGAATAGGCATACAGAATAGAGGAATGAATATTGAGTTAGTGAAACTTTCTTTGTAGTTTGAACATCAATAGAATAGATGCTCGGGGTTTTGCTCCGTCTTTGAAAATTTTAAAACTGACTTCAATCCACAAAAACAAATATTGGGATCTGTAACTCGTTGCCGGGTTGTGTAAGAGTTGGAAGAATTTGTCATGCGAACTGAGATTTCTTTTAAAGAGGAAGAGAAATTTGAGGAATGAAGATAAGTTCTGATTTGCGTTGATGTTTGAACCCAATCGGAGCAACCAACAAAGACGAATTAGGAGTTGAATGGGATGGATTACAGATGCTAGGGTTATTTAATTGTTAGGAATTTTTTAAAATGAATATTAATTTAAAGATGATGTGAAAATTATCTTACATGTGGATTAGCTGACTTGTATAATCAATTTAACTGGAAGGTGAATTCACTTGCACCTTCAGTAGGCCGGACCACTATGAAATGGTTTAACTGTTCAATCCCGCAAAGTTTAATGGCTAAATTGACGAGTTTTTAAGTTTAATGGTCAAATTTAAAAAAAGAGACAAGTTTAGTGGCCATATTAGTAGTTATGCCATACTTTTGAGGATAACAACTTTTCATATTTATGTTTTGTGATTTGAATGAAGCCACTTTTGTTTTCCTGGTGCTTAAGGTGAAAATTATTCCTCATGTTGTTTCATTTAATGAGCTTATCACGAAGAGAAGGAATACTTGGCAAAGAAAGAAAGATTACCACCTTTTGGAGGAAGGAATGGTAAGACCCTTTTGCGTGATGACTTCCTACCAGGAACAAATTATCAAACCTTTGATAGCATCGATTATGAGGTGAGTCATATTTTGATGATTCAATCAATGCCAGTGATCATTCTTTTCTTATTGTAGGTATTGAAGATTCAAGGACGAATCTTTTTAAAAGTGAGGGGGAATGATGAGATCGTAGAAGCCACTCAAATGAAGATAATGAGATTCGAGGACGAATCCTCTAAAGTGAGGGAGAATGATGAAATCCTAGAGGCAACTCAACGCTGATTGAAGATTATTTATTTTTAATGTAGGCCAAACAATAATTAATCTTATAGACTTAAGTCCAAATTAATTATAAGACCAATAAAAATAAATTGATAGCCACTCACTTATTTTATTAAAGCCTACCGTAATTAATCTTGTGGACCTAAGTCCAAATTAATTATAAGACCAAATAAAATAAATCATTTAATTTTATTAAAGCACAAATAATTAATTCAAAGGATTAAATAATCTTAATTAATTATTAAAAGTTCTTAGAATAAAATTAAGTCCTCTTCACTTCACATTTTAGAATGATAGAAAATCACTCATAAACAATAACGATAGATCAGAGACCTTAAGATACAATGTTCTTGGCTCTATTAAAATGACTAAAATACCATTGATATATAATAGCAACATACTTAGCCAATTTAAACATTTTCTAATATCACCATAAGAAGATGATGTGCTCCTAGATACATTGTTGTAAAAACAGAAGGCTTGTTGAGATAAATATCAACTCTTAGTCTTTAACCTACAGGTGTATTGACTTATTTGCCTTTTTATGTAACACCTACCGTTGAGCCTAAGTCTGATGTACTATCACCTTACGCAATGGCATCTACCATGTTCTAGTATCTAGTTCAATTTGTTAAGTTCACTTGAATATTCACTAGAAGAATATTCAGTACTATACTAAATAGTACTACCAAGGCCTTGAGTTCAACGAACTAACTTGAACAATGCACAAGGTGACGATTAAGTCATGGGATATTGACCCTTTGTCCAAGTCTGTCTTAACTAACTAAATCAATGTACTTAACATAAAAGGCTATTGGTCTCATACATAGAAACCTCACCCATGTGATATTAAGGCACAGGGACCTAGCTTCGCCAGACCACCATGTCAAGGGGACATGGCTATAGCAACATTGATACTGGTTCTCTCTTTTTTGACAGTACCTTTAGAGAATAATCACGGTGTGGCCCAGTTCTACACATAAAAAATTTGCTAACACAAATAGTCTGGGAATGCTATAAAATGACTAAAGGTAAGTCACCCTCCTTCATCAATGTGGAGCTGTGGCTTTGTGGTCTCGTCATACTTCGTAGCAATCTGAGGGGGCTTGAACATGGGGAGCATATTTCTCAACTTGATTTTGTCCCCAAAGGGTGATCATTCAGCGAGGTCTACCCCAGTTTGTGGATCTGGACCTTCAACCTCTTAATGGTTGTTATTAGGTGCTTTCTTTCCTCGGTCTACCGATACCCCAATCTTTCTGCTCACAGTTCATTCAAGGTGATCATTTTGAGGTTGCTCTCCAAGAGCTTGTCCCTGATGGTCTTTTCTTTGGTTTCAAGAGATAGCAAGTCTGTTTAATCAATCTCTCAAATCATACTCTTTGCCTATGCAAAGAGTTTCCTGAAGGTTTATCTCTTGGATTTCTTTCTTCCAAATGAGCTTGAGATTCTTGCTGTTGTCCAGCATTCTCAGGTCTTCCTGTGACATTCTCTGGCCTTTCCCTTCTTTGATCAGAGACTTCTAAGGGCCTTCTCTCCATGCTTTAAGTGTGAGATGGAGTCTTCCTTGTGGAGATATAATCTCTTTTGTTCATGAGATTTTGTAGAGCATTTACCATTCTCTCTAGTAAATGTTCAAGTAATGTTTCATGACTTCCTCGTTACCCCTGTGATGAGGTGTGAGGTTGTCTTGTTGCCACATTCTTCGAGGCATTTCTCTCATGTACTATCTCCGTTGGTCTTCTTGAGGGACCTGAATGAGTTGGTTCAGGATCTTGCCGAGTTTTTGCCAGTGTTCTGGAAGGTCCAGAATGAGTTGTTACTAGATTCTGATTTAATGCTAAAACATTACCATCAACTAGATTTCCATCGGGAAGTGTTTGAGAAGGGTCTTCTGGGATTGTTTCTTCATTCCACAATTCTGTTCTGCGTTGGCGTCCACGCCTTGCCGGTTGTTCTCATACCACTGTGATTTATTTTTACTTTTGGGGATGGCTTTTAGTAAGAATTCCCATAGATAATGCTATAAGTGATTTGTTTCGGATGGTAGAGTATTGTGGATTTTTGTTATTTTGTCTGTTGATAGAGATTTGTGCTTTCAAAGGAATATGTATATTTATGTGATTCTAAATGCACGAATTGATATTTATAGTTCTCATGATTATTTGCCTAGATTAGATACTTTAAGTGTTCTTGAATATTCTGTGCATAATGACTTTTATGATTTGTTGAGCTTTAAGATTGGTTTTGAAAGATATGATAGTGGTCCTACATTCTTGGATGTCTTGGTCAAAAAGCATGTTTTAGGGCTACACTTGAAAAAAGAAGTCTATGACTGTAAATGAATACTTGATTCTAAAAAGCATGTTTTGCGTGTGTGTTCAATATCATTGATCGAGTTGATGTTTATCCAAAGTTAAGGAATTGTTTCATGTATATCTTTTTTCGTAATGGAAGATTTAGAAATCAATTATATCATGCTTTATGGGTCACAGACCATTAGGACTTATGATTTATGCTTTCAATCGAAAAGGATATCTGTGTTTGGTTATACTGTTTTTCTTCATGAGATACTTGTAGATGAAATGAAGTTCTTTTCAATTAATCAAGCCTTTGAGGACATTGATTTTGGTGGTAAGTTCTATATACATCTTTTAATCCATTTTAGTGACATATCTCTCAATGTAGGACTTGGAGATTCGAAGACGATTCCTTTTCAGAAGAGAGGGAATGTTGGGGATCAAGGAGGGACTAAAAGTGATGGTGTACCAAGAATTGTTCAAGATTCGATCACAAGATTCTATCTTCTTTGGTTCTTTTTAGAACTCTTGACTTATTATTCAACTAGCTTGGATTATTTTGTAAGCGTTACCTTTTGAGATATTAGTTAATGTTTGAGAAATCTCCTTGCGTCTATATATGTTCAAACATTAAAATCTTATAATCGTTTGGAGAAAAGCTTTATATTTGTGTTGGGTCTAATTAATCAAGAATTAGGATCACATCAATGAATTGTGTTAAATTGTCATCCCAAATTTAACTTTAAATTTAATTTATAAAATATATCTAAAAGATAATTAAAATAAATATATAAAATTTTTATTAGTAAATGTGATATGACAAGTAAATCATTAGAATATCCAGACCTGAACTTCTCAAATTTGTTTAAAAAAAATCTTTATGAAGAGACATATGATTTGATAAAGAAGGAAAGGGAAAAAAAAAAAAGGAAAGCCATCAGAAAAAAAGTTAGAGATAGAGAGATAACAAATTAACGGCTCATGATGAAGACATATCTTCTTTCCTTATCAAAACATGTCTTGGCAATTGGGCCGGCAAAATGCCCTTTTTTGCGTTTTGAGCGTACAAATCGTGCTTTGCATGATGCAGTACAGTGTTTCTTAAAGGATATTAATCCATTGTTGCTCCCTTCTTCCTCTTTTATCCTTATCTCCATTATCATGATAAAAGCGAAACTGAATATGGCTTTACAGACAATTCATCATTCAAATCATAGAAGGTGTGATTTTGCTAAATGTGAAGAAAATTAAATTATTCGACTTTGGTCCTAAAATAGATACTTTGATGATTTAAGTTCTTAAATTCTTTTTTTAAACTTTTTTGAACCTAAAATACTTACGTTTTGATGTAATATTTTATTCAATTTTATAGTTCTCAAAAAAAAAAAAAATACTAGTTGCATTAATTGTCCCTTTTCTACTAAAATTAAGTGTATGTCTATTCATGGAGTCTAGATTTCATAGTGAACTTCGAGTCATTAAAATTGTCACTACGCCTATAAAAACAATGACGATAATAAGATCATCAAAGTGGGTTATAGCCCTCAGGATAACTGTGAAGTCAAAGACAATACATGTTCTTGTAGAGAAAAAGATAAAATTCTATGTTCATTGAAAGCGTGTTGTTATGTGCAAAGAGGAATTGAATCCTCTTTTTTCGGTTTAGTTATCTTACTAGAATTGATCTCAATCTCGTGAATTTAGGCCGATGACATTGATTGTGGGATTTTATCACACCAATCTTTCCTGAAATCAAGGAGTTCCCTTGTAGGAGAGTATTGCTTTCATACATGTTTCTCTTTTGAGGAATGTTATAACCTAAGCTGGACCTTGAAGATATGACCTTGAGCTCCCAGAGTGAGATATGACCTTGGTCCACCCAGGGAGAGAGATCATAGGTCGTGTCTGTTGGTGGTAGTGACTCAACTCCAAAAGTACCATATGGACCAATCACAAGATCAAGGGTTTCAAAATTAAGACAAGCACTGATGGTTTATGCTCAAGGAAGAGAAGAATTATTTGATTTTGATGCAATCTTCAAAAGGATGCCACTCCATAATGAAGTTGATTCAAGCAAGCATTTCAATATTAGGTGATGTTAAGATGGATTAAAGTGCTTCAAATTTCGTTGAAAGAAAGTTAAAAAAACAACTTGGAAGCATGAAGAAATGGACCGACCAGCCATGTTGCAATTTGACCAAATTCCAGAATTTTTTTTGTCACTTTAGTCTTATGTGTGTTTTGGACAATTTAATCTCAATTAAAGGCTTTTATGTCTTTTTCTTTTAAATAATGTTGATCAGCCTTTGAGGCTACAAATAGAACATCATAATGTAATTCACCTAATCAACTTTGAATAGAAAAAAATAGAAATTTTCTAATGGCTACCTATTTGAAGATCTAGTGATCTTTTTTGTGGGTTTTTGCTAGAACTCTTCTAAGGTTCTTTGATAACTTCTTAGGCTCTTTTCAACAATTTAGTTCGGGTGGGAATTGTCTACCAAACACAAGTCATTGGTTGATGTTGGAAGACAACATAGGTCAATGAAACAAACCATAATCTTTGATGAAGTCTTGAGTAAGTTTTTCAATTGATGTGTTTATGTTGGATGCAGAAGTTTTTCCTTTCATGATCTCATCATCTAAATGGTATCAGAGCCTAGGTGATTTCATTATAGATTGGACTATCTTAATTGCTTTCTTTTTGTAGTGTTAAGATCATATTTGTTTCTTTGAAGATTTATGATCTCATGAATATGTTTTGTATTTTGTTCTATCAAATTTGTCCTACTTTCTTTCTTGTAATAAATTGTTTTGTGGATCTAGCCTAAGGCCAAAAACAAGGGCTGATTCAAGGTGTTAAGTGCTTGTTTTTCTTATTTCTATCTTCATAAATATAAAATACAAAAAAAAAGAGACCAAAACTGCCCAAAGAAATTCGTACAGAAAAACATTGAAAAAAAAGTAAAACTGGGCAGGAAGAAAAACAAGTGAAAAAAGTGATGAAAATTGTGAATTGAAGTAAGATCTTATGTGATTTAAGATCTTATGTGATTTGAACAATTGAATGCTTGAAGAAGATTTGTAAACGAAATTGATGTTGATTTGCCATTGAGTGGTACAAAATTGTGACCATATTTGCTTCGCTATATTGAAAGTGGCATTGCAGAATTTTTTTGATTACAAGTTTCTTTGCCTTCAAGGTGTTTGAGAAATTGTCTTTCATCTATTTCTTGACTCTAAGTGTTAAATTCCTTGCTCATTGATCTATATCTTTGAAACTCTTATCTCTTTGGTTCAATTTGTTGACAATTATTGACTACTTGATTGAGTTTTGTGGATTACTTGACATTCTTGCCTAAGTAGTTTGCAATTGCTCATTAGAGTTGTTCAAGAACTTGAAGAAGAGTTAAGAGAGGTAAAAGGCCAAGTGAAGTGAGTTCAATTGAGTGAGAAAAAGCCTTGAAAGAGAGTATAAAAGGGAGAAACTGTGAGAGTACAAAAAAAAACCAGATTACTTTTTTTTTTCAATTGTAGGTGAAGATGTCTAAAGGAGCTTCTGCTTCATCTCATGCATCAAATATGGGAGAGGACAACAATAGTATTGCTTATCTTGTTGAGAAGATGGAGCAAATGTTCAGAGATCTTTCTAATAACATGATGGACATGAGAAGAGACCTTAGTACAAGAATTGATAGAGTGGAAGAGAGGGTAAACACATTTGAGGCACCTCCTCAACATGTGAGGCACCAATTGATGCATAGAGGAAGGGGAAGGGGCATATTTATTCTCCCAAAAAAGCACACAATCATCCTTGTTAGGATGTCTTTCTTGGAGTTATTTGACCACGCAAACCTCCACTATTTGAGACTATTTTTTGGAAAAAAAATGGAGCAGCAAATCAAATCATAATGAACAATCTAGGGTTATTGAGAACCTTCTTTGAGGCTTTCTTCACTTTTGTTTAGGGTGTAGAACTGTCTTTTAAATTCATTAATTGTGTTAAGGATAATCAAATTTCAAAGGTCAATCCAACACTAAACTTGTATCTAATGATGAGCATCTTGAGAACTTGTCATTGTGATTGAATCTTAGGGATTGAGCCATGACTATGAGAAGCTTCAATTCCAAAGAATCACATCAAGAAGTCACCAATAGAACAATATTGAAAGGTCTCAAGAAAAGATTGACAGAATTGGAAAAAGGTCGTAAAACCTGTTGGCCAGAAGAACTTCCAAGTATTCATTTGGGATACAAAACAACACCAAGGAAGCCTAATGGGGAAACTCCTTTCAGTTTGTGTTTTGACTTAGAAGCTATACTTCATGTAGAAGTTGGTATGAGAACTCTATGAATTGTTGAATTCAATTCAGCCTTAAAGGAGGAGGAGAGAAGGGTAGACCAAGACCTCTATGAGGAAGTATGAAACAATGCACTGGAAGCAGACATGAGTTAGAAGAGACAAGTGACAAATTTTTTCAATAAAAAAAGTAAAGGAAAGAAGGTTTGCAGTGGGAGACATGACCCTCAAAAGATCAAAAGTAGGCAAACAAGGTCAACTCTCAAAGTTGCAAGAACGTTGGGAAGGTCCTTATGTTATTCAAAAAGTCCATAAAAGGAGGAAGCTACGAATTGTTAGACCTTAAAGGCAAACAACTCTTGAGACCATGGAATGTTGGTCACTTGGAAAAGTTTTATGCTTGATTTTACTTCTCACATTCATATATCTTTTTTTTTATCTAAATGTGATGTCAAAATATATTGTCCCTAACTATGATAGGAACAAGTTCAAGACTATTATTAGACCTTTTACTGAAGAGTTATTAAGTGCAGAAAAGGAATAAAAAGCAAGACAAAATATATAAAGAGAAAGCTCAATAAGCATTTAGTCCATTACATTCTATAAAAGAAATAATTTAAAAAAAGGTCATAAGAGTATTGTCAATATTATATCAAAGAAAAAAGAAGAAGAAAGAAGAAAGCCTCTAAAGTATATCAGCTTCTACTCAGTACCCTCTCTAGTAGCTCTAGAATCGGTCGTAGGAGAATCACTTAGACCTTCAGTAATTTCCTCCCCAACGACCACTTTTTCTAGAGTAATTCCGAAGGAGCTTAGGTCCACAATTGTAGCAGAAGCATCTTCAACTCTGGTAGCCCTTTGATCTGCACAAATAACCTGGAAATTCGAAAGCACTTCATCAAAAGATAACTTAGGTACAACGAATGAGTACTCAAAACCTGGATGGACTATGATAGGTTTACCTGTGAGATCAATATCAATGTCCTGTCAGCCAGGAGCTCTGAGCAAGTAGGGATAGCTACGACCTCGCCAATGAGCACAGCATTCTTGGTGGCCAAAGCTCCCTCTTCAACCACAGCTTTCTCAGTTGCCACTATTTGCTCCAACGACATAGCTCCCTCTTCTTCTAGAGTAACTACAACCTCTTACGCCTCTCCAACTTGACCACCCTGATTCCATGGAATGTAAACTGTGCCAAATGAGGCTGGTAAAGGCTAGCATGCATGTGAGGATCAACTTCAACCCAGGATGAAGCTCCTGGAGATGGTTGAAACCCTTCACATACTGTGTAATTTTCGAAATTGAAGTTAAGTTAGTTCAATCAAATTCAAATTTACTCACCAAGATGACAGGCTTCCATGTAAGGCTAGTTTATTTTTAATTGGAATGACCTATGAAACAAATTCTTCATCAACCATCCCCTTGATTTGGAAGTCATATCAATACCTCAACCAATGTAATTGATAGCCCAATCCAATCACTCAAGAACTCTAGAAAAGTTACCTAAGATCTCACACAAAGATGAAAGATGATCCGAAATTTTGTTCTCTAAAAAAGATGAAGTTATTTTGAAATTGATTGATAAAGATGTATTTAAGTGTTTTTGATCAGCCAAGACCTAAGTAAAATGTTCAAGGATGTTAATTACACAATAGACCCTTGACTTACAAGAAAAGCAAGTAAAATACAAAGAAAACTGAAGAAAGTCACTATTGGTCAAAGGAGGACCCAACGCCGGAGAAGAAGGGGTTAGGTGCCAGGCAGGGCCTGCTGGTATTGGATCAAATGTCGAATGGAGATGGGTACTGCTTTTGGAAGGTGATTGACATGTTGGCAGTTTCGTCAGGCATCGGCTGTCACGCCCCGAAACAGAGGCGAAACACGGCTTAACCTGTAAGGTATTTCCCCCAAGTCCTAAGCCTCAAACAAATAGTAAAAACACTATTCTTTATAAATAATGATCTTAAATATGTTTTTCTTAAAGTTCAATCCTTACAAATGGAAAAGACAATTCAATCTTAACTTAAAATTCTCCAAAAACATAAAGTC
>JAWZTD010021690.1:0-18185 GCA_035221335.1 Echites panduratus
GGTGAACCACGTAAATACTTGTGTTCATTTATTTACATTCTCACAAATCTGGTTCATAGGAAATTTTGAGTAATTTCCCAACAAATACTAGAGCCAATGAAACGGTAGCTACTAAAGGGTAAACTGCTCGTTTTTCCTTCCTCGCGAGTATAGCATGATGAGCCTAAGTTACGGCGGCTCCGGATGAATTGAGACTAAGGGTATTAACAAAAGGGATTTCCCAAGCATAAAAAACCTCAATCTCTTTTGCTGGCCAAATACCTCGTATCTCTACGGAAGCTGAATTAGTTGTAGGCTATAATGTAGAATATGAACGGGATGCGATCCTTAATAGTTCACTGTTGGTGGAAGCCAATGACCTGGGTTCCCGAGGACTCATTCTGACTAAAACAAGGGAGCTTTATAGAAAAAACAAAACGAGCTCAAAATAAACACACGAGCCAGGGATCTAGTTGAAATTTTTGGACTTGAACTCGACTTGACTTGAAATATATTTTTTTTTCTCAATTTTTTGGTTTTTAACATATATATTTTAAAAAGTCTATATAAAATATATTACTTTAAAAATATATTTGTTATTATTAAAAAATTTTAAATACTTATTCATAATTTATATAAAATTATATTAATATTAAATTTCTACTCATGAGCTTCGAGCTCAATTGGAAATGACTCGAAACCCAACTCGAGCTCGGAGTAATGCCAGTTTGAGTCAAGGCAGCTTGAGTTTGATTTGCCTAATTTGAAAACTTACTGGACACATTTAAATTCCTAAATTGATTGTTTTGAACATATTTTAAGTTCAAATGATAGTTTTATACTATTGTAATAACCTAAAGAGTATGTACTAGCATTTGTCATCACTTTCAATAATATTGCCTTTCGCCTGGTCATTATGTTTCATTCATCCCATGAACAAAATTAGCAACATTATTGGGCTTTAAGAATAAAGGGATTCTTTCAGCGCATAACTGATCCCTTCAAGGCTGCTTTGTTCATTCCACGGATTGTTGCACAGCTAATTGGGAAAGCAGTTTTCCCTGTCCTCCTCCCTCCAGAAGAGCTGTTGACTTTTCTGGATCATCTATTTGGAATTGTCTTTTTTATTATGAGATTATATTTATATTTGGGATTAAACTCTTTTAAAAGTGGTCTTTGTATTTACCTCTTCAATATTACGAGAATATTTTTTGACTTTAAAATTACATTTATATTTGAGATTACACTTGTATCTGGTCCCTCGATATCACGAAAACATGTAAATGTACTTATTTGAGTATGAAAATGAGGTTTTGGTTACAATTTCTTTATTTCTACGTGATGTGAAGACATGACATGGCATGGCATTTTCTTTTAACATATTTATTAACATATTTTTTTCACATATATATTTTTTACTTTTAACATTTTTATTTTAAAAAGTATATAAATATTTATAAGATATTATTTTTAAAATAAAATAATAATAATAACATAAATAATATAAATAATTATATAACTATTAAAATTTCGTCTCCGAAAACCAGCATGCAAGCTTTGACCTCAATTGGACATGGTTTGAACTCCATTATAGCTAGACTTGAGATTAGAGTGATTCAAGTTAAAGTCAAGCCAACTTAACTTATTTACAACCACTAAATTGAGTCTCTGGTTTGACTATAATGCGATTTGAACTAAGAGTAATTCAAATTCAAATCAATCCACTTTGAATTCGACTTGTGTAACTTAAAAACTAACTTGACTCGTTTGCATTCAAAATTAAAATTTTCATTTCTATATTTATCTTGCATAAATTTTATGTTCAAATATTAGTTTTATAAAATTTTAATGACCCAAAGATTACGTAGTAGCATTTCTGACCCCTGAATGTTGTTTGCATTCACTCCAGGGAAATGCGGCACAGTTAATCGGGAAAGCATTATTGCCTTTGTCTTCTCCTTCTCCATAAGAGTTTTCAACATTTCTCGATTTTCTTTCTTGCTCTCACTTAATATTCATATTTGGAATTACATTTCCTTGTAGATGATTCTGTATCTTCAATATCATGTAAATATTTTTCAACCTGAAATTATATTTATATTTGAGATTATACTTATGTCCAAACCCTCAATATCATATAAATATATAAATAACGATATCATACAAAAACTTATTTGAGTATTAAATGCTTATACGAAAATGGAGGTTTTGGTTAGAATTTCTTGATTTCTAGGTGACGTGACCGCATGGCATGGCATGGCATTTTCTTGACCCGCTGTAAGAATCACTTTAGCAATAGAGTGCGAAAATTAATTATATTATTAGCCTACTTTAGTTCCAGACAACATGATTGAATACATGCACGACTTTGTTGATTTTAATTACGCTAATAATTTGTTTATCTTTCAAATTATGTTTTTATTTTGGTATTATATATTTTTTTAATTTAATTATTCAATTTTTAAATGTGTTAATTTGATTATTTAATTTTATAAGATTCGATAATTTAGTCATTTAACTTTATTTGAATTCTCAATTTAGACATTTAATATTATAATTTTATCAATTTTACTATTCAATTTTGTAAAAATTTTGAAAGGATTTAACCTTATAATGGTCAAATTAACAAATTTTTAAAGTTAAATGGTGAAATTAACAAATTTTTAAAGTTAAGTGGTCAAATTGACATATCTAAAAGTTGAATAATTGAAAAAAAAGAGTAAATTTTTGATGATTAAATAGATAGTTAAACCTTTTTTTTTTAATACATTGATATTCAATATTAAAAATGAAATAATTCAAAATTTTCTAAAATATTGTGCAACCCAAACCAGAGATTGAATTTTTATATGAAAGAAGTAGAAATTTTGAATGTAATAGATTTAATTTGTTAATAATAAAATAAATAATATATATGTAAGACACAAAACCCGATCCCTGAATCTAGATAGATATTTATTTCAAAAAGTTATAAAAGATTACTAGATCAAATCCTCACATAAATTTTCAAATTTGACTTTTAAATAAAGAAAATGTAAAACACAAAGAAGATATATTTTATTATTGTTATGAAATAAACATAATGGGTGTCTATCTGATATCAAAGTGATAATCTAATATCAAGAGATATGGAGATATTCTATAGTTCCAAAAGATAAATGATAAGAGTTTTATCACATCCTTAATTAGTGATCTTTAATTTACATCAAGAAGAGATACATGCATAACAGTAAGCACCCCTCTCTTCCTACCCTTGGCATTAATCCATCTCACTCTTGGCGTCGCTTGGTAGCCATCTCTGCTCTTTGTGAACAACAAATAGGATTGTTAATCAGAAATGGTTCTAATTCTATAGCTTTCGAGAATTTCTTATTTGATGGTAAATTAGGAAAAGTTATCATTGACAATATTAAGGATTATTTGAATAACCGTGCATGGAATCATGAGGCTTTATCATCTTTTCTGAACCCAAATCAAATTAACAGAGTTTTAACCATCGATTTCACTGTCAACCAAAACGAGTCCGATATCCTGGTTTGCATGTGGAACCCATCGGGCACCTTCTCAGTTGCCTCTACTCTCAAGCATCTAAACCAGAATCCCTCTTATTCATTCAAATTCATCTGGAAAAGCTACCTCACCCCTTCACTGTCTACTTTCATGTGGCTTTTTTAAAAGGCTATTTAGCTCTCTATAATTGGAGACAAAATGTTGGTTTTAGCTTAGCTTCTCAATGTGTTTGCAAACAACATGTAGAATCTTTCAATCATTTATTTTTCGATTGCATGTTTGCATCTGCACTGTGGTTTCATTTCCTTCCTCACTGTGGTATACTGCTTCATCATAACATCTCATTAGCTCATCTCCATCATATATGGTCATGTAACAGTTTAGAATTTGTTTCTTTACTAACCTTCTTAATACTTTGGAGAATATGGTGGAATCGCTGTCAAGTAGTTTTTGCAGGTAACTCCACTTCAATCACCCAGTTGAAATATCTGATCACCAAGGACATTACTGACTACATTACGGTTGGTAGATGGCAAGGCTATTCTTTTGGCTTTGGAACGGTGCCAAGGAAAAGAAAAATAATCAGCTCTATTATTTGGAACCAACCTTGGTCATCCAATGACTACATCCTGCACACCGACGGAGCATCAAGGGGAAATCCAAGTATCTCAGCAGTTGGTGGAGTTCTTAGGAGACCGGAAGGCTCGTTTGTCTTTGCTTATGCTTCTTTTCATGATCACCTGACTAACAATGAGGCTGAGGCATGAGCAATCTATGATGGGATCAATTACTGCACGGCAAGAGGCATTCACTCATTTGATATAGTAACAGACTCAAAACTTATGGTACACTGGATCACATCAACCCAAACAGTCCCTTGGAAATTAGACGCCATTATCCAAGATATCCGACACTCCTTAATTGGAATCAAAATTTGTATCTCTCATATCTACCGTGAAGGAAATCTTGTCGCAGATGCTTTGGTCAATATCTCATGTGATTCTAGTAATTCTTTCTTTTGGTCTGACTTCAAAGATTTACCAAGTCATGTTAGGGGTCTATGCTTAGTTGATATGATATATATCCCTAATCTTAGGATCTCCTAAGGCTAGGAATTTACCTCGACTTTTGTAATGGCCATCTCCTCAGAAATATACAGGTAGGGGTCCATGCCAAACCCCCCGTCACCTGACGGTTTTCTTAAAAAAAACAATAATTAAAGGATTTATCTTCTGATTCCTTCATATCTCTCCTTAATGATATGTACCTCTAAACCCTATAAATAGGACCTTATGTTGAAGAGTTGTAATTCGTTGATTATTGATTGATTCATTGATTTGCTCCCACAAAGATCAATAACATTCTCTCTTTATAGTCTCTCTCTATTCTTTACATATATTTATTTTTGTGTTTACAATATTATTTCAATATTGTTGTGTCGACGACTACTGCGCGACTACAAATTCATAACACGTTATCAGCACGATTCTCTACCATTGAAGTTGTAGAATTTGATCAAGACAAAGGAACAACGAATCTCTGCCACTGAAGTTCTACAGTTTGATCAAGACAAAGGAAGAAAGGAAGTTTTTTCTATCCTTGAATTCTATGGCAAATCTTTCAAAACTTGAATTTTTGGCTCTTGACATCTCTGGAAAGAACTATCTCTCATGGACACTAGATGCTCAAATTCATCTAGATGCAATGGGTCTGGTAGATACCATTGTAGAAAGCAATGCATCATCATCACAAAATCATGCAAAAGCTATGATCTTTCTCCACCATCACCTCCATGAGGATCTAAAGGTGGAATATCTTACCGTGAGAGATCCACTTGTTTTGTGGACGAATCTAAAAGAAAGATTTGACCACCAGAAGATGTTCAATCTACCAAAAGCAGGGTATGATTGGATGCATTTACGGTTGTAAGACTTTAAATCTGTAAGTGGGTATAATTCAGCAATGTTTAAAATTTCCTCTCAATTGAAATTATGTGGAGAGAATATCACTGATGCTGATATGTTAGAGAAAACATTCTCCACTTTTCATGCCTCGAATATTGTCCTGCAACCACAATATTGAGAGAAGGGTTTCAAGAAATATTCTGAATTAATTTCTTGCCTTCTTGTGGCCAAGCAAAATAACGAATTGTTGATGAAAAATCATGAAGCTCGGCCAACAGGTTCTACTCCACTCACTGAAGTGAAGGAATTTAGAACACAACGTCATGGCCCTAGAAGAGGTCGTGGTCGTAGTCGAGGCCCTGGACATAGACCCAAATATGGTAGAAATCATCCATACAATTATGGTGATCAGGATAAATCATCAGGCACAACAAACTACAAAAATCACCTGAAGTGGTCCAGAAACAATGAGAAAGGAAAAGGGAAGGAAGTAGAACCTGAAGAACATAAAGATAAATGCTATAGATGCGGTAAGCAAGGTCATTGGTCCCGTACCTGTCATACGGTGCTGCTTTACCAAGCATCGATTAAAAGGAAGGATAAAAGTCCTGAAGCAAATATTACTTCCCAAACTTCAACTCTCGATAATTGTGGTGATGAAACCATTGTTGATGAAACTCACCTGGATGTAGCTGAATTTTTTGATCATTCAAAAGGAAGAATTGACCATTTAATTGGCGTTGGAAGTGTCCACAGGAAATGAGAATTATATTCAGTGTTTTTTTTTATAGTTCTTTTAAGTTAAGTTTTATTTTTAGTTTTATTTCTTTGTAATAATGTTAGATTTCCATTTGTGATAGAACCTTATTTATTTATTTAAATATTTTGACTTGTTCTGATGGCTCTTATTCCGTATAATGACTCTAAAAGTATCATTGAGGACATTTGCCTCATTGATAGTGGAACTACGCACACTATACTTAAAAGAGAGAAATATTTCTCTTGATTGAATATGGGAGAGACAAACATTTGTACTATAAATGGTAGTGCAAAACTGATTGAAGGCTCCGAAAGAGCTAGGATTTCACTCTCTGGAAATACAATAATTACCATCGATAAGGCATTATTTTCTTCGAAATCTAGAAGAAACTTATTGAGTTTTAATGATATTGCCGAAATGGATATCATGTCGAAACAATGGAGGAGAATAATTTTGAGTATCTCTGTGTTACTCAAACTGTCTTTGGAAAGAAATCTATCTTAGAGAAACTACCATGTCTTTCTTCCGGGCTATAATATGCAAAGATTGATACTGTTGAAGTACATAATTTAGTAAATCAAAAGTTTACTGATCCTGCAACATTTAGAATTTGGCATGACCGTTTTGGTCACTCAGGATCAATTATGATGCTAAAATAGTTGAGAATACACATAGCCACCCATTGAAAAGTCAAAGGGTTTTGAATAAGTATTCATGTGCTGCTTGTTCTCAAAGAAAATTTGTCGTTAGACCATCCCAAGCAAAAGTTGGAGCCAACTGTCCCACATTTCTAGAACGGATTCATGGTGATATATGTGGGCCTATTCACCCACCATATGGGCGATTTAGATACTTTATGGTATTAATTGATGCATCGATCAGATGGTCACATGTTTGCTTATTATCAACCCGTAACCTGGCGTTTGTGAGATTATTTGTATAAAATAATTCGCCCAAGAGAGCAATTCCTAGATTATCCTATTAAAAGGATCCGTCTAGATAATACAGGTAAATATTGTTCTCATGCCTTTGATACTTATTGCATGTCAACATCCTGTAGCACATGTTCATACCCAAAATGGTTTAGTTGAATCATTTATTAAGAGATTACATTTAATAGCTAGACCACTTTTAATGAGAACACACCTCCCTATATTGGCTTGGGGTCATGCAATTTTGTATGATGCAGTACTTGTAGGTATTAGACCATCAAGTTATCATGAATTCTTTCCTTTGCAATTATGAGTTAAAATATTATTTAATAGTATTTAGTGTATATAAATACAAAAGATTATTTTAAAAAGAAATAGATAATACAAGAAAAAGGGAAATATAAGTATTCTTTAACTTTAAATTTTCAAAATTACATTAATATTAATTTGAATGGGTGACAAGTGATACTTGGCTTCCATGCATTTGTTCGGAATTATGCTAGTTATTTTCATGAGAAGTTGGATTTTTTTTTCTTTTTTTTTAGAAGGGTGTTGTAAAAATATAATAGATGGTGGAGGGCAATATTTTGACTAAATCACCTAGTATTAATTCTTTCAGGACCTATAAGGAAAAAAGACTAATAACTCCCAATTACCTTTCCAATGTTTAAGTTAAAAAGATTCTTAGAGAATCAAAACTGAATGCAAAAAAAGCAGGAAGAGAGAGAATAGAGAAGATGCCTTTTACCTTAGATAAAAGTCATTTTATAACCAGTGGAATTAAAGGTTCCTTTGTATTAAACCAGATGAGAGATCAATGTAATATTCCTTGTTCTATACAGAATAGGAGTATTAGTGTTTTTATATATTAATAAGGATTAGTTTATTTATACATTATAAGTATTCTCATAAAAAATAATAAAAGGAATTAGTGCATTTAATAAGGATTAGTGTATTTTTACATCATGATAATTAGCATAAAAAATAATACACTACAAGCATTCTCATAAAATAAAATCGACTTATACAAATTATTAGGATAAATAAGTCTATTTTAATGTTGGACAAATAAAATAGTAAGTGAGAGTTTTATATGTGTAATTGCAGCTAGAAATTAAGAAGTGTTTTATGATGTGAATCGTATGATATGATTTTAAGACTAGGGGAAATGTGAAATGGGGGCTACGTCTTGCTTTAAAATTAGGCTACAACATGTTTTCCAACTGCGTCAATGAAGATATTGAATTAGCAGAAAGATAGGCATACCATTCTAGAGCCTTAGTAATGAAAGTGTTGCCGAAACATCTACATAATGCTATGTCATTGGCTTTGTGCTTAGCCGTCAATGCAGTATATATCGTTAAATGAGTTTCTAGATCTATAGTTCCTTTGTACTTGTCCTTGCTTGTAAATCCAGTATTTCTTTCTTTACTTACGGATCTGTTTCAAAAACCTATTCAGTCAAAGAGATGTTTAATCCAGACACATGATAATTAGCCGAATGATTGGATTGATAGAAAGAAAGAATCACACGATACAATTGTGGAGCAACATGATGCATGATCTAGTGTTGTTGCGTGACTTCTATATTTTTATATATGACATGAATAAATTTTGATGTGGACAATGTACGTCAAGTTTTCACCAAACAGTAATTTTACTTGCCCTTCTTAATTAGGCAGACTGTCTTGTGATGGTCAAATTGATAATTCTTATAAAGTAAAATGATTAAATTGATACACTTATAAGTTTAATGGTTAAATTTTTTTTTTTTAAAAAAGTGAAAGTTCAATAACTAAATTGACAATTCCCATAAGTAAAATGGTAAAATTGAAATAAAATTACAAGTTCAATGATCAAATTGATACCCGTGTCGTTAATTCTTCTTTAAAAAAAATCGATATCTTTACATTTTTACCCTTTCTTATTTTTGGGAAAAATGATTTTGAATAATTAATATTACATAATAACAAATTTAAAATTCAAAATGTAACACAAAAATATATATAATTGAAGTACAATACAACTTATAAACAAGTTAAATATCTATACTTAATCATCAGCTATTTAATGGTATTCACTTAATTAAATTATATGGGTTTTAAAATTAATTGATAACATATACAGTAAATTAAAACTATTATTGTCATATCTTCTAAAAAGTAATGCATATAAATATAAAAGATTTTATGAAAAAATTAATTTTGATTAAAAATAAAAAATTTTCTCTTAAAGATACTTTGTTTTCGGTTAGTTTTTTAAATAAAATAATTAATTATGAGTTAAATATTTTTTAATAATAATATTTAGAGTATATAGATACAAAAAACTCTTTTAAAAAATAGATAATACAAGAAAAAAAGGAAATATAAGTATTCTTTAACTTTAAATTTTAAGAAAGTACATTAATAGTAATTTGAATAGGATTTGACAATTGAGACTTAGCTTCCAAACATTGTTCCAAGAAGTTATTTGCTCCTTTACTAGGATTTGACTCTCAAAATAAGCTACCATCGCTTGTAGTCCCGTATTTCTTTCTTTATCTATGTATATGCCTCATAAACTTGTTTAGTCAAAGAGACATTTGGTCTAAACACAATAATTAGCCTAATGATTGGATTGATAAAAAGAAAGAATCACATGATATAGCTGTGGAGCAACATGATCCATGATTAGGTGTTTTTTCGTGATTGAGGGATACCCTGAGGATATAGAGTTCGTTGACCGTAAACTGGAACTTATCTTTTACTTTTACTTATCTTTCTTTTGTCGTCTTTGTTTTTTTTTTCCTGCATTTCTCTTTCTTCAAATTCTTCAGGTTCCTTATTCTTTCTTGCTTTTGTGGCTAGGAAATTTTTGAATATCCTCGTTGTGATGCGATGGCATGTTTCATTTTCTTTGTCTCTATTCTGTCGAAGTCCACCTCTAAGAAACATTGTAGTGAATTAGTGATACGAATTACAAAGTAGTTACAGCGTAAGTGATAAGCGTCACTATCGAAAATGGATCAAGTGAAAAATCTCATATAAAGGTTTAAATATTATTTATTATAAATATTTATTTTTTAAAAAAAATTAATGAATTGTGAACTGTTTCTGGATACATATATAATATTACTTACCATTAGATACTAAAACAAAGAATAAAGAAAAATTCAATGAATTGTGAAAAATATATATAAAAAAAATGTTTCGAAAAAGATATACTGTAATAATAGAGTGTGAAATGAAAATTTAAATAAATGGTTAAGCAAGTGAAAAATAACTTTTTTTTATTTTAATTGAAAGCCTCTTTTTACTTCAGATAATTTTTAATTTAATAATTATTGTTTGAATTAATTATAAAACAAAAAAGATATGTATCAAAATGAAAAAAAATGTATATAATTTGGGAGAGAAAACATTTTCTCTTTAGAATTGAGCTAGACGAGCAATCGAGATGAGTCGAACTTTGAGAAAAAAACAAAATGAGCTCGAAATAAACACACGAGCTAGGGATCTGGTTGAAATTTTTATGCTTGAACTCGACTTGGCTTGAAATAATTTTTTTTTCTCAAATTTTTTAAAATTTTTGGTTTTTAACATGTATTTTTAAAAAAATATATAAAAGATATTACTTTAAAAATATATTTGTTATTATTAAAAAATTTTAAATAATTATTTATAGTTTATATAAAATTATATTAATATTAAATTTCCACTTACAAGCTTCGAGCTCAATTGGAAATGTCTCGAAACTCAACTTGAGCTCGAAGTAATGCCAGTTTGAGTCAAGGCAGCTCGAATTTCACTTGTCTAACTTAAAACTTATTGGACACATTAAAATTCCTAAATTAATTGTTTTGAACAAATTGTAAGTTCAAGTGATAGTTTCATAGAATTGTAATAACTTAAAGAGTATGTAGTAGCATTTGTGATCACTTTCAATAATATTGCCTTTCTCCTCATCAGTATGTTTCATTCATCCCATGAACAACATTAGCAGCATTATTAGGCTTCAAGAATATTGGGATTCTTTCATCACATGACTGACCCCTTCAAGACTGTTGTGTTGATTCCATGGATTGCTGCACAGCTAATTGGGAAAGCATTATTGCCTGTCCTCCTCCCTCGAGAAGAGCTGTCGACTTCGCTCAGATCGTCTATTTGGAATTGTCTTTATGGCCGTGAGATTATAATTATATTTGGGAATACGCTTTCTCAAAAGTGGTCTTTGTATTCATCTCTACAATATTACGAGAATATTTTTCGATTTTGAGATTACATTTATATTTGGGATTACTTCTGTGTCCAGTTACTTGATGTCATAAAAACATGTAAATGTACATATTTGAGTATGAAAATGCTTGTTTGAATTTATTTTTTACTTTTAACATATTTATTTTAAAAAATATATAAATATATATAAGATATTAATTTTAAAATATAATTATTATCATTATTATTAAAATATAAATAATTATATAAATATTAAAATTTTGGCTCCCAAAGCCAGCATGCTAGCTTCGACCTCAATTGGAAATGGTTTATAGCTCGACTCAAGTTTAGAATGATTCAAGTTCAAGTCAAGCTTGAATTCGACTTGTTTAATTCAAAAACTAACTCAACTTATTTACAACTCCTAAATTGAGTCTTTGGTTTGATTATAATTCGATTTGAACTAAGATTGATTGAAATTCAAGTCAGTTTACATTAAATTTGACTTCTGTAACTTGAAAATTAACTTGACTCGTTTGCATCATAAATTGAATATTTCATTCCTATTTTTAACTTGCACAAATTTTAATTTCAAATATTAGTTTTATAGAATTGTAATGACCCACAGAGTATGTAGTAGCATTTTTGACCCCTCAATGCTGTTTGCATCCATTCCAGGGAAATACTGCACAGTTAATCGAAAAAGCATTATTGCCTGTGACTTCTCCTCCTCCATAAGAGTTATCAGCTTTTCTCCATTTTCTTTCTAACCCTCACTTAATATTCATATTTGGGATTAAATTTTCTTTCTAACCCTCACTTAATTTTCATATCAACCTCTTCAATATCACGTAAATATTTTTTAACCTGAGATTACATTTATATTTAAGATTATACTTATATCCAAATCTTTAATATCATATAAATATGTAAATAACTAGATATAATATCGTATATTATTTGAGTACAAAATGCTCATACGAAAATGGAGGTTTCGTTTAGAATTTCTTGATTTCTAGGTGATGTTACGGCATGGCATGACATTTTCTTGACCCGCTGTAAGAATCACCTTAGCAATAGAATGCGAAAATTAGTTATATTATTAACCTACTTTAGTTCCAGACAACATGATTGAGTACATGCATGACTTTGTTGACTTTAATTATGCTAATAATGTTGTTTACCTTTTAAATTAGGCTTTTTGTTGGGCACAAATGTAAGGTTGTATTTTTTTTAGTTAACCATTTAATTTTTAAATATATTAATTTAATTATTTAATTTTATGAAATTTAATTGTTTAGTTATTAAATTATGTTTGATTTCTTAATTTAATCATTTAATATTATAATTTTTATCATTCAACTTTATAAATTTTTTTAAAGGATTTTAAGGTTGTAATGATTAAATTGATAGTTAAAATTTTTTTAATACTCTTGTTATTAAAAATGAAATAATTCAAATTTTCTAAAATATTGTGCAACCCAAACCAGATATTGAATTTTTAGATGAAAGAAGTAGAAATTTTAAATGTAATAGATTTAATTTGTTAATAATAAAATAAATAATATATATGTAAGGCAAAAAAAGATATATTATATTATATATTTTTTCAAATTCTCATTTTATATATTATCTACCTACCAAATATTCTACCCCACTTTTCATTTTATATATTCTGCCTACATACCTACCCAATATCCTACCGTACTTTTCCGACTACTTTATCTACCACTAACCACGAATGCGATGACGAAAAGCATGCCTAGACTTTGTTGATTCTATGTATAAATATATATATATATATAGTTTTTTTTAATAGCATTTACGTATATTTTTATATATATTTTTATATATATTCAGTTTATTTGTTCAGCAAATGTGCGCATAATCACATTGCTAGATTTGGAAGTGAATATCTATATTTGAAATACATTCTCTATTTATAATTGAATATTTATATTTTTATTTTAAGATATTGGAAAAAGAACGTTTTATTTTTTAAATTAATTTTTTTAAAAATTTATATTGATATGTTTAAAATAAACTAAGTAAATTATTTTTCTTAAATTTTGTATAAGTCAAAATGAGATATTTAATTTTGTACCGAGGTATTATAATATATGTAGCAATTTCCATCCATGATTATAATATATATATATATATTTAAAATTCATTCAAGAAAAAAAACATTCTCAAATTGTTATATATTGCATCAAAGAATTTTACACTTTAAAGATTATTTTTTTAAAAATATATATATTATTTTTAAAACTTGGAGAATTAAAGATAAGGAATGAGATAAATGAATAATTTTTAATTTATAAATTAACTACTTTAATTTATTTTCCAAGTGTGGATATAAATTAGAGAAGTATTATTGGTCAAAAAAATTATTTAATAATATTTATAATTTCTAGACTGAATTTGGAGTATTATTTTTAAATGTAATCCACATAATTTCTATTTTCTATTCACTCATAATATCCATAAAATATTTTTTTCATCTATTTATACACATAATGAACTTATGTATATTTATTTCTAGTTAAAATAGATTTAAAATGACTATTTTACCCTTAAACAATAAACACGTATCTTTTAGGTGAGAAAAGTGATATGATTCTACTGTAGATATGTTGACAAGGTAGAAATAATTAAATAGATAAAAACAAAAATTATGGATATTGTTTAAGGGCAAAAAGAGTAATTGGGTATTTTAAAACCTAATCTTTGATCAGTTTTGTAATTTTCTTCTTAACCTTTTTTTATTATATTAATTCTTAAATAAATTATGATTGAACAAGTTAATTCTTTTCTAATCTTATTTCTTGTAAAAAAAATCAATAACAAAATTCATTTGTCAACCATCTTAACAAATGACCAAATTAACAGATAAATTTAATATTATATTAAAAATCTTATTGAGTTAAATATGAATTTTTGACTTAAAAAAAATAAAATTTAGTTAAGCTAGAAATTTTAACTATAGTAGACTTCCACTAACTCCTTTAAGGAAAAACGTGACTGGACTTGGTTGACTTTGTCAACGTCTAGTTTACTTCAGACTATAACGTTTCTTGGGTTATATATTCTCAAATTGTTGTTTCGGTGACCAAGAAGATCTCAAAGGTTTTGTCTACAACGATGATGATGATGATTTGGGAGGGAAGTGTGTGTCGAGCAATAAAAATATTTCTCACTCTATTTAATGCCTTAATGTTCTCATCATCAAATGCATGCCATCCCGTAGACGAAGCAGCATTACTGGACTTCAAGAATGGAATCACAGGTGACCCCTCTCTGGGATTGTTGAATTCGTGGGATCCTTCCACGGATTGCTGCACATCTTGGAAAGGTATTGCTTGTGACTCATCAGGAAGAGTTTTTAACTTCAGTCTTAAAGCTAGCCGAGCTTCTTTCTATGGAACTCTATCGCCGTCTCTTGGTCCTTTGTATGGAACTCTATCGCCATCTCTTGGTAATCTTTCTCACCTTCGATTCCTTGATCTTAGCGACGTCAGTGGATTGACAGGTCACATTGCTCCTGAATTGGGAAAATTGTCACTCCTTCAACATCTCTATCTTGGACAAAACTATCTTACCGGATCTATACCTCTTACATTTCGAAATCTAAAACAACTGAAGGAACTCGATCTCTCTCACAATCACTTATCAGGTACTATCCCTTGGTCGATTTTGGAATCTTTAACTTCACTTGAAGTACTTGATCTGTCCTCTAATCAAATCTCTGGCAGCATACCCGAAAGTATTGGAGAGCTCAAGGCACTGGAATATCTTATACTCTTTGAAAATAGTTTGAGTGGAAGTATTCCCACATCTATTGGTAATCTCATTTCATTGACATTTTGTGATTTATCAAAAAACAATCTCAGCAGTAGCATACCTGAAACAATGGGCAAACTTCGACAGTTGATGTGGCTCCAATTGGGAAACAACAACCTCACCGGAACCATCCCGACAAGCTTCAAGAATCTACAGAACCTAGAAGATCTATATTTGCCAGGAAACCAAATTAGTGGCCCAATTCCTCCACAGATGGCTAAACTTCAGAATTTGAGAAGCATAGATCTGTCATTTAATCCTCTTGGGTTAGTCAGCATACCAAATTGGTTCCAGGAATTGAAGAGTCTACAAGAAATACATTTAGAAGGAACACGGTTGAAGGGACAGCTACCAAAATGGTTGGCTTCATCCGCAACAGAAATTCTTCAACTATCAAACAATGAATTGAAGGGAGAAATTCCAAAGTGGATAGGAAACATGACCAATCTTCTAGATCTAAATTTGTCCGGAAACCAAATCAGCGGTCCAATTCCTCCACAGATGCTAGAACTTCAGAATTTGGAGTTCATAGATCTGTCATTTAACACGTTGAGGGGACAGCTGCCGAAATGGTTGGCTCCATACCAGATAAGAACACTTGATCTATCGGACAATGAATTGTCTGGAGAATTGCCAAAGTGGATAGGAAACATGACCAATCTTCAAGATTTGGATTTATCATCCAATGACTTCCACTCAGCAATTCCAGCTGAACTATGGAATCTTTCTCAACTATTACGCCTAGATCTTCACTCAAACAGGTTCTCTGGTGGTCTGGAAAACCTGTGGTAGGTAGTACAAATTAAAGCAACACTAGTGTTAGATAGACACACAAAATAGATTATGATCTATATGATTTTGCATTGGTAATGAAACTTCTTATCAGTACATCTGCTTTAATTACTTCCATTAATAATTTGTCGTGTGTGAAGAGGAAGTTTCATAAAATAATTGGCCAAGTTCATGTTGACGTTGATTTAAGAAATAGAACAATTTAAGAACGATATAATAAGGGAAAGCACTTCTCTTCAATGCCAAGAAATCAGACAACTGCCTCGACTGATAATAATCATTATCCTGATGCTCCACAACCTTAAGATTGCTCTTCCACCGGCACAAGAGTCTAATGCTGACAGGCACCTTTTTCTGGAAGGGACACAAAATGTATACATGGAGTTCATAATATAACCTAATTTTTATTGAATATCAATGACACAATATATATAACCTATAACTTGGAATAAAATTATTTTACTAAAGTGACAGATAAAAAGGAATAGAAAGAGAGTATAAATATATATATATATATATATATATATATATACTTATATAAAAGATTCGGATCCCCCACACCCACAAAATTTCAAGAATCTTTTAAGTTCTGACAATAAATCCTCTTTCCTACAAACACGGTAAATTTTAAAAATCAAGCAATGTCCACAGCCAAATTACGTAAAAAGGCCATACCATAAGAGGTTGAAGATGGAAAACTTCAGACCCTCCACCCATTCATACAGACCATGCCAAGCTAAATAACAATAAATAAAAGCCCTAACAACAATTTTTACGAGCTTCCAACGCATCCCGCATCATAGAAGATAACAAAACAAGTTTTTGATAAGACTTTGTCTCTTTTCTTAAATTGGCATGGTCTTGTTAAGCTTGTTTTCAACTATTACATTCAAGAAGATGGCCTCATAATAGATTTCTCAAATCATAGAAATAAAAAATAAAAATGTAGCCATTGTTGACTTGGTCTAAACCCTTTTTGGACCAAAAGGATTAACACATGATAGGTTGTCAAAAGTTTTGCCTTAGAGATTTGAAAAGATTCAAGAACAAAAAGAGACCTAATTGTCAAAATATTGCAATGTTTGGGGAGTAAAAAATAAGAATTTATTCTAATTTAAATGATTTAATGTTAGTATTATAATTTTGATTTGTAATAATTTAATAAAATAAGACAGTTAATTGAAAATGTTTTAAAATAAAAAATATTATGTAATGTAAAAACATAAAAAATAATTATATAATATAAATTTAAATTTAAATTTTATCAAATATTTCTACCTACCTACCTACCTAGCACCAACCCTTAAATAAATTCTCAAAGTAATTTATAGAACATGTGTGAAGTAATCTGTACTCCCCTTCATTTCAAATTGAATGTTTCATGAGAAGATGTCTATGAAATTATTTCATGAGAGAGTTCGATTAGGATTTGTGCATCGTATTCCAAAGGTGACTCCGGTCAAGGGGTCCGAGCATGGGACGAACCCCTAGGTTATATCCAAAGACTTTGTCAAGGCCTAAAGAGCTAGACTCGTTGACCAACTTAATCCAGTACATGAGCTTGATGACCCAAAAAAAACTTATTCATAACTCATCAATTAAATTTCGTGTAAATTAAAATGAGACATTCAATTTCGAATTAATGAATTAATATAAAATATATCTAAAATTTGAAAGCGATCATATCGTGAATTGAGGGGATTAACCCAATAAGTTTCTAACCTGATTAATATCATTTTCCCAGTGTAAAATGTTCCAACCTTGGTTGACTATCATTGTGTTGACTCCTGGAGTAGTTCTAGGATTAATAGGATTAAAGTAAGACTCTCAAACTGTAAAAAAATTTCAAATTTTCACTACTCTAAATTCTCCTTTATTTGACCTGTGCTGGAGGTTTTTTTTTATTATTACCCAAAAGTATATAATATGAGATTCAAAAAATATATATTTATATATAATGAGAAAAAAAAGAAACATAATATATAGAATATATAAAAGTAGCATTAAAAATATTGTTTTCTTAATCTAGGAATCACCCAATATAACAATATTATAAAATATTTAATCTATATCTATGCGATATCTTTTTATCTTCAATAATAATTAAAAATAAACTATATACTAAAAATACAAAAATAAATCAAGTAAATTCTTTTTAGAAAGAAAACTCTTTATATTTTTACCGTTTTATATTTCGAAAAGTGATTTTGAATAATGATTAAAAAATGCCATATAATAATAATAATAATAATAATAATAATAATAATAA
>JAWZTD010021701.1:0-18184 GCA_035221335.1 Echites panduratus
TAAAAATAAATAAATGAGTTTCTTACAATAGCTTAATTTTGGCCTATAGTAGCCAATACTCTAATTAGGTTATTTTAGAATGTCTATATATATATATATATATATTCTATTATTATTAGCAATTAGGGTTAATCAAACATTTGGTCTAAGAAACCCTAGCCTCCTCTCTTTCAAGGGACAACATTTCTTCTTCACTATTCCTAGTTTTTTCACCCAAACTTTGATCTTATTGAATAGATTGGAAGATCTTAGACATTGTGGATTTCTATCCAAATACAAAGGAAGTGAAGACTGATCTACAATATTCAATCTAAAGGTATCCTTTCTCTATAATTTTTTTTAAAAAATTGGGTTTTAGATCTAGTTTTCATTGTGAACTCAGGATCTATTTCCCTACAAAGGATAGGTTCGTGTCGGCATGGACAAATCAATTTCGACACTATGGTTGCACTACAACAAATAGGTTTGTCACTTTAAATTTAAAAATTAGTGTTGTATTATTAATTGAATCATACTTTACTACATCATAATATGATATTCTTTCAATTTTTTGTGGTTTGGTTCGTTCATAGGGTTTAGAGCGCACATGCAAGATTGAAGAGGAATCTTGGCACCTCTCAAGGCACTTTTGAGAGTTCTTGGGATAGGATACAACAACTACTGGTGTTGCAATGTAACGAGATAAAGCCTTCTTTTGAGAGAAGTAAAAATGTTGTGCAAACACCATTTCCGACCTCAGGTTTTGAAGGAGTTACGGGTTTTGTTTCAGTAGCCGCCCTAGATATAATCATTAGGGTTCAAGATGAGAATGGATTGTGGGTGTGCAATTAGGAAGACTCACGGATCACCATGTGCTCAAGATATAGTTCAGATCCTTGCCGAGGGAAGGCCTACTCCTATGTGTGTAGTCGATCCTCACTGGCAAAAGTTGGCCATCATCATCATCAATACCGATCCTTCAACACATGATGCTCATTCAGTTTCTCAAGTTGATATTGGCTTAGAGTCTAGCTGGTTACAGTTTTGGAGTAAGTTTGAGCAAGTCAGTGAACATAAGGAGCGAATAATGTTAAAAAAGCCTTACTGAAATATGTAATCCAGAGACCACTCATTTAGGGGAGTTAATGGTAAAGGTAAAGACACGAGGAGGTCCTGGTAAAGGTAGACCGAAGAGCAAGATAGATACAAGCACCTAAAGGGATCCATCAACATTTGAGTTAGTAGATTCCCAACAAGGGATGCTTCTTATTCAGCACACTAATCTGCTAGCAAGAGGTACCCCTGTTTGGTTTGATGCTGCGAAAATGCCAGGTTGGAAGAAGAAGCAACCTCCGCAGCGTGACTGGTGTGTTCATCCTATGGGTTCACTGATGCCTTGTCTACATGGCTATAGCCTTGCATTGATCATATAGAGGATGTCAGTGCGGATGG
The DNA here is from genome assembly GCA_035221335.1 of Echites panduratus. Lineage (NCBI taxonomy): Eukaryota > Viridiplantae > Streptophyta > Magnoliopsida > Gentianales > Apocynaceae > Echites > Echites panduratus. The sequence continues at coordinate 1,432 of JAWZTD010021701.1, forward strand.
TCATTGTGGTTTTCGAGCTGTAGCTGGATTAGTTGGATATGGAGATGACGGTTGGGCAAGGGTTCGATCAGAGCTTAGTACTGAGATAGATGCTCGTGCTGAGCTATATTTCTCTATCTTTTGTGATCAGTTTGCTGAGATACAAACCTCTCTTGATTGTTTTGATTCAACAGCTCCATTAGATAAGTGGATGATATTGCTTGACACTGCAGTCATTATAGCAACTGTGTATGGTTGTACAATTTGTTTCTTCTCTCACGGTATCTGTCTGACTTGCCTCCCACTACGACAAGCTTCTAGAGGGCTTCATTGTTTTGGCGTGAGATCGATATTGGCTTCGTAAATGGAAACCATTGTGTGAAGGTCTTCATGAAGCCAAATTCAACTATACCACGGATTCACAGAGCTTGGTACGAGTTGTATGAACCTGATGTGGAAGGGTGGGATAGCCAATATACGGATAGCATTACCTACTATGATATGATGTGTAGCACTGGCCAAGACAACACAGACATAGTTGAATTAGCCTTTAGCAATGGTGATATGTGAAATGTATCTTGAACTTAGTATTTTGTTTTTTATCTACCATTGAACTTACCAATTGGATGGTCATTATGTACATGTCAATTTGAGGGACATTTATGTTATTGGAACCTCTCTATCACTTAGATTACGTTTACTTTTCAACCAAGTTTAGATTACGTTACATTATGTTAATGAATAATATGTTGATTATGTTACATTATGTTAATGAATAATATGTTGATTATGTTACATTATCTTAACTCATCTCATATATACATTATATATCTATTATATCACATTATCTTAATAAATAATATCTACATTATGTATATATAGACTAGGTTACATTATGTTAATAAATTTAACCTAGTAGTAACACCACTTAAAAAGGGTTAATAAATAACATATACATTATACATAGATTATGTTAAGTTATTGTATACACTGATTATGTTAACAAATTATTCGTTCATGGAAGAAAGAATTTCGGTTACAGACAATCGACTTGTACATGAAAAAGTTGGCCAAATGCCACCGACAATCTAGAAAAATTTCAGCAACCAATAACTGAAAATCATAGGTAATGTCGGCAACAAGATGCCGATTGGGATTCAAAAATTCGTTCACTAATGGCCGACTACTTCATTAAATTTCATCCAAAACCTGCCGACTTGATAGTTACCTAGTTGTTAAGATGTGGCCGACTAAATCAAAAAATTTCAGTATGTTATGGCTGAATTTTTTTATTCTTCCTTGCAATCAAGTTTTAAACAATAGATGGCCAACCAAGCAGTTTATAGCCTGCTTACAAGTATGAACATACACCGACAAACCTCACAAATTACAAAAGCATGAAAATCCAATAGCATCAGTGGTGTATCAAATATATATAATCAGACTACTTTAAAAAAGTATGTCAAAGTAATTAAGTTATAAAATCATTACACATCATTAAACATATGCGACGGAACCCCGACAACTATCTAATCCCACTGTCTACGTCTATAAACATGCTAGATCTCCGAAGCTAGATCATCCTTTGGAATGAGCTAATCAGGATCAAGAACATGACTTAAAGATCCAGCTATGTCTGAAAGCTAGTCCATTAGATATAATGATGGATGTCGAGAGTGAAATCGGGGTTTGGTCTGCACATCTCTACTAAGATGGAGAAACCTCATCCAATGCTCCATATCATTAGGTGTCATCACATATGGAACATCCTGATCATCTCTGGTATATCCGTGTAAAGAAGTAGATCTTAGTGACGGGGGCTAAACATATAAATGGGACACACTCCGATACCATATCATATAGTCATGCTTTGTATCCAGACCAGATCTAACAATGGTCTGAGGTCCTTCACGTAAGTGAATAGGCACCAAGTGCAATCCCCAATTCCTCCAGTTGTCCGACACCAGTTTCAGGAAAGCTCACTTCTCCGGGGTCATACGTCCTCTTATGTACTTGCAAGCCACTCGATCACAAGGTCCAGGAATGGTTTGAATGAACCCAAACTGTCTGAGTACTCTATCAGGGTGATAAGCCTCAAAGTACTCCATGATGTACAGTGTTCCACAGAAGAAGGTGATATCATTGAGTGGATCTTGTTGTCGACGGTTATCATATGGCGTCCATTCAATGTATTTGAAAACAAAAATAAACAACACAAGATCAAATGTGATATTAACTAAACGTAAATCATCTACAAAACTAAAATACTAATAAACGATTGAATAAACATACCGTCTGATAATCAATCGCATCCAATTTCTCCCGGATTGCCTGCAACCTATCAAGAGTACCTCTAATGGCATGATTTGAGTCCCATATCAGAACTCTGGGCTCGTGCAACTCATAAGCTGGAGTATGAACTACCCTTTGATTCTTGAATTGTTCGTAAACCCATGCCTGTAGTAGGGAAATGGGTCCATTGAATTGCTTACATGACCACGACATCTGTGTCTTAACTGCATGTACAAATACGCTAACACTTTAGCACCATAAGCATATCTATGTATATCATGAATGTTAGCCAATAACTGTAGTAAGTTGCAGTTCACTCGAGTACATGTCTTGTTTGTGAAGATAGTACAACCTAGTAAATAGAGAATGTTAGCCCTGACACAAGCATGTATCCTCTCCTCGTTGCCTGTATCGTCGAATTGATTGTAACGCTCTCTAAGCCACTTCAATCTTACGGAGGATGCACCTGTCTTCTTGCCTAACTCTTCTCTAGCGTCCTCCAATATACATCCCAATAACCTCACAAGAAAAACCTCCCCCCTCAAATGGTCTTCCCCAAGTGGTATGCATAGTGCTCGTCCGGATATGGGAATCCCATAAATGCATAATACATCGTTCAATGTGATGGTCATATCTCCCCAAGGCATGTGAAATTTGTTAATCTCTGCATGCCATCGCTTTGTAAAGGCACAAACCAACACTCTGTCCACGTAATGATATAAACTCCTCTTGAGTGGAGCCAAACTGCTTGACTCGAGCAGCTTATGAAACCTCTTCTTGTGCTGCCTATCTTGCTGAATATCTTATTTAATGAGCTGCTCATGGTGATGTATACACTTCAAAAGGTCTCTTTCCTACGTTAAGAATTTAACGAGGACTTAGTCAATCGTGTTAGCAGCTAAAGATATATAATCAAGCATAACTAGGTAAGATTTATTCCAACCTTCCCGTTCCAAACATATCTCGCAACATGAGTGGAGTATTCACTCAACAATGACCCGTCTTCTGGGCCTCCAGAAATGTTGCTGATGGACCAACTTCTTTCTCAGAAATTTCATCGATAGCTGATTCTACTTCAGCTTTGGGAGGAATGTTATCGTCCTGTAACTCCACATGGGGATACAAGAAGATTTCATCATTGTCAGCTCCAGGGATATCAAGATCCTCTAAAGGTTGTGCAGAAGATGATGCTCGCTCAGATACGTTACGCCAACGACGATTGGATGCCGTAGGAGCTTCCTTGCCCAACCTAAATACCTTGCGCATTATCTTGTAAAATAGGAAAACACTTTACTATGTATACATACACACACATATATATATATAAGTTAACAAGTGTTAAGAAATTTAACACTGAAGCACTCTTTTCTATCAAACACTAAATTTGAAGCTTTGTGGCATACATTCAATTTAAGAGGACAATTTTAATTACATCAACTGCAAGTGGACAACCTAAGTCCATTGTTTAAAAAATTACAAACTCTTCGTCCATCATGTATACAATAGGTATATCAGTAGATTAATTTGATCTTTACCAAATTCAATTAGGTTACCTTTCATCCTAATCCATATACGAAAATCTACATACAAAATTGAAGTACACTACTTTCAAAGTAATCAAAGTGATCATGGATTGCAAAATTAAAAATGTTTTTAGTAATATAATCAACAAATCCTCATATAGAGCATGAAGTCATTAATTTAATTCAAGAGTTTGACGAACATAAAAACTCCAATTTCAACCATCAACCTTACTCATATATATACATACATATATTTATGTTTTATATATTAAATTTGTCTTTAACAATTTCATATATAAAACATTTTATTTTAAATTTCATGCCATAAATTGGTTCTAAGAGGAAAATTTTTATTTCCTTAAGTTAAAGTGGAAAGCTTTTATCCAAAATTTAGTTGCAAAGATCCATTCTTCTAATTATTATGTGAACCATAAAATATAATAAAATTCTAAATACCTAGTTCCAAAATTTACTTTCCATAGGCAATTCTAATTTTCCCTTAGTGAGTGATATATTATATATCGTATCAATAGATTCAACTTGAATTTGAAATTAAGAGCAACTACTCTACTGGGAGAACCTAACTTTCAGAACCTAAAACAAAATTGTCCTAGCTCGTCTACAAATAAATAATGCACAAGAAACGAAAGAAAGATGCCTTAAGAGTGAAATATATATATATATATATATGTCAATCCTCAGTTCAATTAGAATTTGTTGGCTGCACAAGGACTTTCACCAAGTAAATAGGATTGTCAAAAATAGAAGAATAAAGTATAAAGCCATCAGTTTAATTAAACAGTTTAATCTACATAAAAATTTAAATTTCAATCAACTAGAATGCAATCTAGAAAAATATTCATGAATTTTCATTCAATCAATTCCACAATTCAACAAATAATCTCCATTTTCACCAATTAAACCAATCCTCCTCCATAAACAATCAAAATTTTCAACAACAATTCAACCCATCCTCCTCCATCAACAATCACATTTTCCATTAACAATTAAACCTATGCTCCCAACAATATTTTTCAGTGCATTTCTAAATTAAAAAAAAAATTCAAACCAAATTGAATGAAGCAGTCAGCTGGAATAGAAGCTACGATTCAGCAAGAGACTGACGACTGGAGGCTTTCTTCTTGACCGCAGAAGGATGGTCATCAGCTGAAGGTTGGGTGGTTGGAGGTTGTAGTTGGCTGGGGCTGTCCTTGTTGGAGCCATAAGGGAGCGGAAGCAACAAATTTTAGCTGTTGTGAGGGAGGGACTATCGACTGAGGGAGAAAAGAAAGAGAGAGTTTGGGTTGTGTGAAAATAAATCCATGCCTGGGTCGCGTTTAATTCAAAATTGGTTTGGGGAGATTTTTGACATTTTGGGTTATGTTTAAATAAAATTTAGGTGTGTTATTATAATTTATTGTGTGTTCATAATTTTTAGATGTGTGAACATCCTCACCCTATTATGAATATCAATATCTTTGGTTCTTTGTTTTCTAAATAAAATATGGACTGATTTTTTAATCTTTTTCTTATTTTCTCGTAAAAAAATGTTGGTGATGAGCAAACGGGTACAATCCAAAGACTCCACCTAATTACCATGAAACTAACTTGAAGAGTAAAGAATCGACCTGGTCTATTCTTAGGTCCATATAACGAAGGTCTATAAACATACACTATATAACCTTATGAAGGTAATTTCATATAACCACGATCTTGCATTATTTTAATAAATCCCACGAGCTAAGGGTCAGGAGCTGATGATAGAGATATAAGTCACTGGGAGGTCTTTACCCATCAATAAGGTCTCCAAGACCTCCATGATACTCCTAGAGATCACAGAATGTCTCCTTAATGATCACCAAGACTTATTAAGGAAACCTAGTACATTCCTATAAACTCTCAAAAGAAGATCAATCAAAATTGACTAGATACATTTCTTTCAATCACACAAGATTTCAATGTAGACAATTAATTTCCAATTAGACACAACTCCTGAACTCAAGTAATGATTTCCATCTAAATAAGATACCATGATCACGATTAAAAGGTGAGGAGAATACTTAGTCTATACAAGAGTACTCTCTTTTTCAGCTCTTTCAGGTGATTGACCTGATCATTGGAGTTATCCTAAGGGCGATAGCCAGCTCCAATGGTTTGATCCCTTTTTTGTTGTTCTTGCAGGCGCCATAGCAGTGGAGTGACCCGGAGGTCCATTTCGACCCCTTTCACTTCTAGCATTGTCTATGGGAACAATTTTTTTAAAAAAATCTTCCCAAAAAAATTAAACTGTTTTGGCACGAGAGCAACCCATGATACGAGGACGTCCACGAAGGACCGAACTACACATTGTAGAAGTAATCCAAGAGGAACCTCTACAAGCGATACCAAACGTGGAACCAATTGAGGTTTCTAGCCAAGTACCGAAATCGAATCCAGAACCAAGCCATTCTGCACCATCCAGGAGATCTACAGAAATACATCATGAAAGACACTACTTAGATTATTTGACATAAAAATGGTCCTAAGAACCATAGAGATCACGTGGAAGCCGTGTCACTTTACCCAAACATTTACTAGTGAGAAAGGTAAATGTTTTGGAAGGTTTGATAGGAAGAAGGGATTATATATCCATTGGAAGAACTCTGTCAAAAACCCATCATATGGAGAGAAGGTCCTCAACAAATCTTGAACAATAAAGAATAGCAAGATCTACTCAGCAAAATTCCAAAGACCATTTCCAATTTAATTGAAATAGGGAGGAAAATAATCGACAAGATCCTGAATAGGGAACTTAATCTAAATTCCCATTAAACAATCCGCAAACGGAAGAAAACAATGGTAGAAGGAACTCACCTCCTGTCTATCAGAGAGAAACTCTTCGAAATGGAAGAAACTATGACCTAAGGGAAAAGCACAATAGAGCAACAATATCCCAAAACTAGGGTCAAAGAGAAGAATGCCATATAGACATCCCTGGTGAAAAAAATCTAGCATCGGCATGATCAACTTGAAAAAACAACAAGCTAACACACAGACGTCCCAAAGAGCAGAGGAAGAAAAGCACCTTACGCTTGTCCTGAAGAGATGGAAAGCCCTGATTCACAAAATTAGATAGCCCTCACAGAACGATTACCCTTTGTGGATGTAATTAGATAGAAGAAAATGCCCTCGGATTCAAACCTCCTCAAATTGCCACAAAATATGATGGGACAACTGGTCCACATAGATGAGTTTGTCTAGTACATGGAAATGTTTGAATATCCAGATCATGTCAAGTGCAGAGCTTTTCATTTCAACCTAACCAAGAAAGATCAATCTTAGTTCAAGGGACTACCAGCAAGGAGCATCTCAGGTTGGAACCAACTCAAAGATCAATTTTTGAAAAATTGTCAAAGCAACAAAAGGTGTGAGAAAGACATCAACCACCTCTTCACCATCAAACAGAAAGCTAGTGAAAGTACGAAATAGCTATTGTAGTCAATTCAATGCCATATACATGACCACCTTCAAACAAGGATTGCTAGGGGGTATGTGGCATTAAGGCTCATGGAAGAGGAGTTTATCATTGTAGAGTAGTTACAAACAATCCTAGAGAGGTTGATAAAAGCAGAGGAACCAGCCATTCAAAAGAAAATCCATAGTTTTTCACCCTCTTCAGAAAAGTCAGTTGAGGCAAAATCTCAACAAAAGAACACTTCTAGAAAGAGAAATAGAAGAGAACCTCCCCTTAAAGGAGGACCACCAGATGAGAAGAAGAGACCTTTCGAGACATTGTGATTCCATCACTAAAAACCTCGAAAGCAGAAATCTTGGTGGCAATAGAAAGGAAGGTTTAATCAAGACCTCTCAAAACCAAAATCGTAAAAATATACATGAACAAGTTTTGCCAGTACCTGAGAGATTATGGTCATCTCACTGAGGATTGTTTCGACCTTAAAATTGAGATCGAGAGGCTAATTAACGAAGGCCAGTTGCAAGAGTTCCTGGCATAGGTAGGAGCACCAATTGATTAGAGACCTCTGGCGAGGGAGAGTAATGTGATCCAAAGGAGGTCCAAGAGAGCATGAGATGTAGATGTGGACCCTCTGACAGTAACAATACAAATAGGAGATTTCCTAGTTAGAAAGATACTCGTTGATAGTACAAGTGTAGTGAACGTCATATACAAGAATGCATTTGATCAAATGGGGCTTCACAAAAATCTGCTAATGCAAACAAATACTACACTCACGAGTTTCAATGGATCCACAACCTACGTAGAAGGGGTCTTGAAGGTCTCAATATCAATTAATGTTGGGAGAAAGGAATCATTGAGAGATGGATTGGTTGGTGGTCGACATTAGGGACAGATAATGCTATCATAGGTAGAAAAGGGGTCATGGACCTACAAGCTGATATTTCACTCACAGAGTATTGTATGAAAATTAGAGTAGGCCAAACATGGATCACCCTTAATGGAGACAAACGAATAGCATCTGAATGCTATTTTATGGAATTAGACTCCCATACTGAGGTCCATCTAGAAGAACAATTAGCAGCAGGCTTGATCGACCTCCCCAAGAAAGATGAAAAGTCGAGGATTAAAACTGCACAGAAAGGAGAAAAGGTTCACTTGAACCCAGAGTTCCTAGAGAAATTAATTAAAATATTAGATTCCCTTCCAGCAAAGATTAAGAAGAAGATCATGGATACTCTACACGAGAATATGATGGTATTTTCTTGGAAACTAACTGATCCTGAAGGAGTCAACAAAAGCATATCAGAACATAGAGTTGGTTTGAAACCTGGTGTGAAATCAATGACGTAGAAAAAAAAACAGACCTTCGTTCTTGAAAGAAATGAGGTGATAACGCTAGAGGTCCAAGCTTTTCTTGAAGCAAGAATCTTAAAAGAAGTCTTGTACCTTGAATGGCTAGCAAATCTTTTCGTTGTTCCAAAAAAGGAGGAAACATGGAGGATGTGTGTGGATTTCAAGACCTTAAAAAAATATTGCTAGAAAGACTCCTACGTACTGCCTAGTATTGATCAGATGGTTGATTCCACTGCGGGTACCAAGGGCTAAGTTTTTTGGATGCATATAAAAGCGTACCATCAAATACCCATGGGACTCGAAGACATAAAAATGACCTTTTTTATAATAGAGGTCAGGGCCTATTACTATACCAAGATGCCTTTTGGATTGAAGAATGCTGGAGTAGAGTTTCAATGAGCACTGCACAGAATTTTTAAAGCGCAGCTTGGCAGAAACATCGAGGTATATGTGGACGACATTGTCATCAAGTCCAAGACCTTAGAAGACTTCATTGAAGACATCCAAGAGACCTTTCAGACATTGAAAACTGCTCACATGATTCTTAATCTAGAGAAAAAATTTTTTGGAGTTTCAGCAATAAAATTCCTTGGGATCATGATCTCAGAAAGAAAGAGGAGTCGATAAAAATCCTGATAAAATCTGAGCATTTCTTTACATGGAAGCTCTTCGAAGCATCAAGGAGATACAAAGCATGATAGGGAAAATGGTTGTTCTCCGTCGTTTCATTAGAAAGATGGCTGGTAAGGGATCCAAATTCTATGACATCTTAAAGAAGCTGGTAGGTTTCCAATGGACTGATGAATGCTAGTTAATCTTTTCAAGATTGAAAGAGTTCCTGGGAAAACTACCTCAACTAGTGTCACCAAGAGTCGGAGAGGAGCTCTTGATGTGCCTCAGGGCTAGTGACAAGGCTGCTAGCTCTATACTTATAGTAGAATTGTCAGGAATAAATTCCTAGTCTACTATATAGTAGACTCTTGAGAGTTAAGAAATTCAATACTCAAATCTCGAAAAGTTTTTGTATTTGATTGTAATAACATCAAGGAAGCTTAAACCTTATTTCGAGGCTCATCCTATAAAGGTCTTAACAAATTTACTGTTAACAAAAGCACTTGCGAAAGCCAGAGCTCACCTGGAAGGACCATGAAATGGGCAGTGGAACTTTTTGGGTATCAGGTAGATTTTGAACCCCGCAGAGCTATCAAAGCACAAGCTCTCTCAAACTTTATTGAGCAATGAATGAGAACACCTATGGATCAAGAGAAGGTAAAAGAAGAAGACGTCTGGATCATGCACACAAACAAATCGATCTAGAACGACAATGCAGGAGCAGGGATTATCCTAGTAATCAATAGAGGGAATAAAAATCCCTTATGTGGTATACACAGCTTTCCAGTATCCCACAATAAGTCAGAATACAAGGCCTTGTGATGTAGACCAAAGAGTTTTGATTGAGGCAACTTGGACATGTGCTTACAAAGATAAAGTTTTTATTTCAAGACTTGAAAATTTGAGGACAAATCTTTCTAAAGAAGGAGGGAATGATGAGAATCATGGAAGGAATGTGGCTTCAAAGGATCAACATTTCAAGTGTCAAGAAACCTTGAAGATATTGATGTTCAAGCGTGAAGAACAATTTGATTTGAAGAATAATATTCAGATGGAAAGATTTGATGAAATTAAAGAAGCTTTAAAGTCTTGGATTATAACATTATTGTTAGGGTTGGAGAGCTTCATTTTATGTCAAGAATGTAACCAAGATGTTAAAAGATCAAAACTAAGTGAAAACTTGATGAAATGGAGCCGAAAAAAAAGCACAAAAGTGTTGGAGAAAAGGCCCACCTGGCACCCACCGAAATCCATCTTGCGCCTTCCATTTTCCATGCCAAAATATCACAAAACAAAAGCTGTCTGGTGTCGATTTGCTACAGTAACTTGTTTTTTATATTTGTTTTTATTTTAATTTTTGTTTGGTTTAAGGGTTCTTTTATGTCTTTTGACCCTAAGGATGAATTATTAGGTTAGATTAGGGTTGAGATACTATAAATACATCCTTATTATATAATTTATAAAACTCTTTTATCAATTACAAACACTTTTTCTCTTTGAGAGACAAAATTCCTAGATCAAACTTGATTTTCTTAGTGAGGTCTTAGGCAACTATTCTAGGGTTCTTAAGTGACTACACAAGGGCTATCAATTACTTTTGGTTATGGTATTGATGTGTCTACCAAATCAAGAGGATGGTTGATGAAGATTATACTTTATAGGTCACTCTAATTGGCCTAAAAGTAACCTTTTGATGAAATAATTTCAATTGATGTGTTTCGATGAATCTTCCTTTCTAAGAAATCACATCACCCTGTTAATTGGATTACAATTAGCACGAGCTCTAAGAGTTTGTAAGCTTCATGCAAATTTGGATTCGCAAGTCATTGCAAACCAAGTTATTGGGAATTATGAAGCCTAATAGGACAACATAGCTCTATATTTAGAAAAGGTAAAGCAACTAACTTCAAACTTGGAATATTTTTTTGTAGAACAAATTCCAAGAAACCAAAATTTGGAAGCTGATGCACTGTCAAAAGTCTTGAAAGACCTCAGAACCGAAGGAGAGCTTTTGGTTGAATGCTTGGATCTACCTTCTGCAGCTCTCGAGGAGTGTTTAGTCATTGAAGATCAATCAGACTGAAGATATTCTCTATACAGGTATCTCAAACATGGCGAGTTCTTAGAAGAAAGCAAGGAGGCCTAAAAAATCAAAAAATGGGCTCTGAGGTATGTGCTCATTGGAAAAGATGAAGTCTATCAAAGGTCATACACGTGGCCATTGCTTAAATGTCTTAGCAGAGCTGAAGTGCAATATGCTATCAAAGAAACTCACAAAGGGATATGCCGATCTCATATTGGTGCTAAAACAATGGCAAAGAAAATCCTCAAGATGGGATACTATTGGCCCACTATGGTCATAGACATAGAAGAGGTTGTCAGGAAATGTGAAAGCTGTCAATTGCATGGAAACAAATCGCACAGACCTCTTGAGAGATATGACTCAATAAGTGCTTTTGTTTTCGACATATGGGGAATAGACCTCTTAGGTGCATTTCCAAAAGGGATATGAGATGTTCAATTCCTAATTGTGGCAGTTGAATACTTTACCAGATGGGTAGAAGCAGAACCCGTGGCTACAATAACTTCATAGAAAGTACGATCATTTGTGTGTAGAAATATAATATCCAGATTTGGGATTCCACAAGCTATAATCTCGGACAATGGTAGACAACTCATTGGAGAGCCTTTCAAAGATTTCTGTGAGAGCCTGAATATTGAACAAAGATTGACATTAGTAGTTCGTAAATCAGCAAATGGACTAGTAGAAGTCACAAATAGGACCATTCTAGAAGGTCTCAAGAAAAAGGATAATAGATTTGGAGAAGGAAAGTCGAAAGACCTCATGGCCCAATGAAATCCCAAGATACTTTGGGCATATAGAACGACGCCAAGGAACCCTACAGGAGAAACACCTTTTAGCTTATGTTTCAGATTAGAAGCAGTGCTCCCAATAGAAATGGACATGAAAACTTTAATGCTTATTGAATACAATTCAGTATTGAACAAGAGGGAGAGACGGGCAGACCTAGACCTCTTTGAAGAAGCCATGAACAACCAACTAGAAGTTGACACAAGATACAAAAGGCAAATCAAAACTCTTTTTAACAAAAGAGTTAAGGAAAAGAAATTCACAGTTCAAGAAATCTTACGGAGGCAAACAAAATCAATTATCCTAGCTGTAAGAAAGCTGGGAAGGTTCTTACATGATCCAAGAGGTACACAAGGGAGGAAGCTATAAACTATTAGTCCTTGAAGGTAAGCAACTATTGACACCTTGGAATGCTTGCCACTTGAAATGTTTTACGCCTAAGTCTAAACCTTAAATGTAGCTCTTGAAATCCAAGTCTATAATCCACGTTCTAGTTTCTGATTTTTTGAAAATCAAGTTTTATACAAAGCATTGATCATGATTTGTCAAGAAAACATGTCTTTTGATGTAAGTCATTTGTTTATACTTGGGTAAAAAGTAAAGAAAAGATTTGTCATGCTTGCAATGTGGTATGATAAAAAAAACTCAAAAACTTAGCAAATAGAAATTAAGCAAGAAATGTGGTGTTTTGCTTAAAAGAAAAGGAGTTAGAAATGAGTATTGTAGTTGACATTACATTCATCAAGGAGCTCCAAATAAGCATTGTATCTACATTACGTAAGGAGCTGCTCAAAAGAAACACAAAAGACTCTATTACTAAGCTTTCAAAAGGAAGATCCTCCAAGAAGCTTTCAACATTCTCTGTTTGGATTCTCTTCAACTTGTGACCCACTTTGTCCTGCATGTTAAAGTAGATAATTCCTAAAAGTTTTTTCTAAGGTCGTGTTCTGAACAAAAGAGAAGGCAACTCAGGAATGGACAGTAATGGTTTTACCTGAAGGATCATAGCCAATTATTGGCTCAAAAAGAGGTACCTTGGAACCTTTCAAGATCTTCTCTTTAATAGACATGATTCCAAGAGTTTCAACAGGGAGAGTCACAGGAACTTGGTCATAGGGGCTTGGATCTTTATTCAAAAGAGAATAAACTTTAGGTTGCTCTTGACCTGTATGATTATCTTGGTAAACTTGGACAATTTCTTCGAAGGACGGATAATGGGGAATGAAAGGATATGGGAGGTCAGAAAAGACCACGATGTATTTATCTGAGGGGTCAATGTCAACCTTAGGAACCTTGGAGAGCTCATCAACTTCAATAGTAGTAGTTCAACAGGTACTAGGACTACTTCTGGTTTCGTATTTGGGATTCTAATCCTAACCTCCTAAGTTATCAAGACCTCTCAAGAAGCCACCATGAACTATTAAGGAGCAGTTTCCACCACGGGAGCAACTCCCTATTCTTGCCAAGGCAGCCTAGATTGGGCTAGTTTAGGATGGTAGAGACCTTCATTCATCCTGGGATCTACTTTGAGGTCTGGGTTGAGCTCTTTAAGCTTGTGGAAACCTTTGACATAAAGTGAAATGGCCACTGGTTGTATGAGACCCTCCACATAGCTCTTAAAAGTTTTAGAAGACAAAAGATCATCCCCTTTGAAGTCTCCATCTTCAGTGAATTTGCATTTGAATCCCTAGAGTTCCTCCTTAGTAACCTCTGCAGTAGCTTGAAACTCAACAATGGCAATAGTTAGATAACATTCTTTTCCAACATGTCCTTTTTCTTCTACAAGACTTCACAGAAAGCTACAACCTTTTTAACATGCTTGGTCATCTTATCAAATTCAACATTTGATTCCTTCAAGTTAGCCTTAGCTTTTCTAGCTTGTCTTTGGTTTTGAAGAGCTCTTTTTCTACCTGGTAGAGCCTCTTCTCTACCTCTTCTTTCTCCTTCATAGCACAAGAACATGATCCTTTGAGAGCGCCACCCATGTTGTACTTAGACTCCTAAAAACTCCCAATCATTTGCTGGAGATCCTGGTCTTTGCCCTACTTGGTTAAATTCCTCCTCGGTTGTTCTCCCAATAGGACATGTTACTAGTAAAGAAAAAGGAAAAAAGTTAGGAAAAAGATAGCAATGAAAAGAGTTATAGGAGAACAACAAAAGTAATGTTAAACTCACTGAGGAGTGAAAAGCAGCAAAGTGCCTACTTAACTTTTCATTGGACATCCTCTTGTTGATCTCAATGTCCACAGGAGGAAGACACTCCAGAGTAAAAGTTGAGCATGAGGCCACTAGAATAGGGAGTCAGAAGTCTCTAGAGCAAGATTAAGGACCTATTGTTTGAATTCTTGCTGCTTAGAAGCATTAAGTAGTTTGAATTCTTGCTGCTTAGAAGCATTAAGTACCTCCTTCCCAAGTTTTTGTACATAGTCCGAAAGGTCATTAGTTGTACGTGCTATAAGTTCATATTCATCTTCTTGGCTTTTAGACTTACTACCCTTGGAAGTCGCAGAATCACCCTTGCCAACATTGGAAGACAGAGAATTTCAGTTAGGAGGGGGAGAGAGCTCACTTGATCCTCTCGGGCCCTCTTGGTCATAAGTTTTCCTCTTGGTAGGGCATGCATTTTCTTTGTTTTATTATGAGTAGATGAAGGAACAATTACCAGAGGAATACACTCTGGGACCTGTGAAGATGCTGGGGTACAATAGTAGTTGAAGGAGCTACTACGAGGATAGGATTCACTAGAGTTCCAGAAGATGTATCTTCATGCTTGGAAGAAGAAGAAAGAGTCCTCCTAGAGCTGGGAGTGGACAAAGTGAAATTCTTCCACATTACAAAAATTCATAGAATGAAAAGGTGTTTGCACAATCATACTCTAAATAGGATTTAAAAGGAAATCACAAGCATACAGATAAATATCAATGAGAAGAAGTCACTACCCTTGGCTTGAATTTTTAGCTCCCTCATGAGATTGTTGAGCTTCACAAGTCTGGGATCACTTAGACCTACTTAGTTCACAAAGCGAGATGCCTATTCTGGTTCACTGCGACGTACTTTGAAAGAATTTTTGGACTTGGCCAAGTTCATAAGGAAATCCCTAGCTTTAGCAAGGTCACAACTCAAGTTTGGGAGTCCATTGAAGAAATTTTTGTAAAGGTTCCAAGAAGGAAAATTGGGGATCCTTAGAAGATAGTTAGCAAGTTTAGCAATGAAAATAGAGATCATGTTAATAGCGTTGGGAACTAATTGAGCAAGAAGGAAACTCTAAAACAAAGTAATGTCAATTAACAGAGGATGAATAAAAGGCAATACGATTCCTCCTCGAAGATTAGTTCCAACATCCAGACAGGGAAGAACAAGGTCACCATCATCTAGTTATAAACTCATTATGAATAGTCCTAACTCTATCTTGATTAATCTCCGGGGAGAGCCCCAAAAGCTTCTACTTCGTCTGGAGTGAGCACAAGCCTAGTAGTCTTCTCTGCGTGTCTCATTAAAAGAGGCAAATAAGATATTGCCTTAGAGATATTGGAAAGGGAAAGGTCTAAAGAAGACATTGTGGAAAATAAAAATGAAGAAAGGGTTGAAGGAACTCATAGAAGTAATTATCCGAAGGGACGAAAAGATGAAGAACTTGCAGAAAACCCTGGAAACCCTAAAAAAACTTGAAAGTCTCAAGAGGCGGGATAGCAGTTGGAATTTCAGTAAAATAGAAAAAGAAGCAATCATCGTCCTAATTATGTGTGAAATTGGAGGTAAGAGACACTACTCTCTCCGATTGGTTGCCAAAAAGTAATGACAATACAGTTGTCAAACCAAGTAACCTAAACAACACAGTTTTGACAATTGAGCTTCCAGTGACCTTCCAGAGTCTCTGAATGAAAAGATACAATCATTACAGTCACATTACTTTGCCTTCCAAGACATTCAAAACTTAAAGGGCGCTGAGCTCAAAGGGGGGTAGTGATGGGCAAACGGTTACAACTTGAAAGACCCGACCCAATTTGATGGAGACTTAGCACCATCTATACCTCATGGACCGATCAAGAGCAACCGAGATGAGGAAAGCTTTAGTTACATATCACTAAGAGAAGGAAGAACAACCTGACTTTGAAGTCATTTTTGAAACAACCAAATTGGATGATGAATGTGTGATCAAGAAGTTATTTAATGTATCAACAATTGAGGGGATAAACAACAGTTCTAGGAAAGAAAACAATTAAAAGGATAAGGGATCTATAGTGACTGAGTTGCTACATTGATCGAGTTGCTACAGAGACCGATTCCCTACAGTTGTCGAGTTGCTACAATGCTTTTCTTTTTTTTTTTTTTTTACATTTGTTGTTATTTTGATTCTTACATAGTTAAGGGCTTTTTGTGCAATTAAATGGCTAAACATTTGTATTAGGGTTTTGGCTAGCCAAAACACTATAAATAGTCTCTTCCTTGTAAGAAAATACAACTCTTTGATAATCAAAAACATTTCCCTACACATTTACGTGTTAGAACAAAACTTAGGTCTTTTATGTGAGATTCTTCCAAGACTCTTCGATTGTTCTTAGAGAATTACACTATCGAAACCCATTACTACAGGATTAGGGTGTTGATTAGTCTTCCAAATCAAGAGGGTGGTTGATGAGAATCCTTTTCATAGGTCACTCTAAC
>JAWZTD010021740.1:0-18157 GCA_035221335.1 Echites panduratus
CCAAACAGCCATGTTCCTTCATCATTTCC
This sequence comes from Echites panduratus, assembly GCA_035221335.1. Taxonomy (NCBI): domain Eukaryota; kingdom Viridiplantae; phylum Streptophyta; class Magnoliopsida; order Gentianales; family Apocynaceae; genus Echites; species Echites panduratus. Next base: position 30 of record JAWZTD010021740.1, read on the forward strand.
TCTCCATTTTGCTTGTATTTCATGATGCCATGTTAATGTCTTCTTTCTCCAATCCCATGGCATCTTCATGCTTGATTTTATTCTCAATTGAAGTGATATTCCATCAAGATTGGTCCTTTCAAATATGGTTTCAAAATCAAGTTGATCTTCTTTCTTTTGTAGAAATGTGATTAATGCCTTCTTCATCTTTGAAGCCCTTGCTCTTGTAATAATTCCATGAGGTATTGAAGGAGTTCGATCTCTATCAAAGTGTCTTATAAGCTTCAATTGCCAATAGGATCAAGAATTCATCAAGTGTTCCACATCAGTTTGCTTAAGAAGAAGGAAGGTCCTACTACTCAAGGCTCTATTGATATTCCACTAGTTAGTGTTGAAGGGAGAGTTTCAACTTGAGCCTGTGAGTATATTGGACACTGATGGAGAAAACGTGGAAAGCAATTTACTGATGAACATTTGATCCAATGGAAATGGCTACCTGATGAAGAAGCCACTTGAGAGAGCGCAACTACTATCATGAACCATTTTCTGAACCTTGAGGACAAGGTTTAAGTGGACAGATGGAGTAATGTTACAACAAATGTACTAACAAATCATTCCACAAGAATAGGTAAACCAAATCCTAAGAATATAGACTAGGATGCATGTGAATATGCTTGAACAAACAGAAGCAGAACTAGTCATATGCTATTTTCTTGATTTTCTCAGTTGTTATTTCCATGTTTCCATCTTGTTAGTCCATTAGATTAAGGGATATTTGTTATTTTCAAGTTGTATAAATTTGATCCAAAATAATGAAGAGGGCAGACTTCAACTCAACTTTGTTTGCTTATTGGTTTAAATTCTTTTCCTAAGAGAATCCTATTCTAAATACTAAATTTCAGACTTTGGTTGTGCACTTTGATTGTTACCATATCAGATTCAGCCATTGGAGTGGGTTAAACTCATTTATGTTTTTACCTTTTTTATTATAATAATGAAATTGGTTGTTGGCCTAGAAAGGAAAAGATGAAATGGCATAATTATCCCCTATAATCCTGTGAAATTAATTTGTTCCCATTGGAATAGCGGCAAGTGGTGGTTTGGACAATTTTGGCCATTAAAAATGTGAGGAATAATTATAACTTTAAATACATATGTGAGAATTAACTCCAATTTGATTCAAAATTATAGGATTAAATAGGGAAATGCCTCTAAAATAAATTGGTGCGAGTAATTTTAATCTTTTTAAATTCAATCATATCTTCTTAGCATTACGATAGGCTCCTAGAGAAAGCAGAGGAATTGGGATATGGCTCTTTCCTTAAGCTCCACTTTCCCTTCAGCATTACATCCATTTGCAACGAAAACGAATCATCCAATTTTGCAGAATTGCTTGAACACTGATTCATCTTCACCACTATGCTCTAAAGTTTGTTCCCATTTGATTTCTTCCTTCACAGAGTTGCCTCCCCCAGTCATCTCGGACAAAGCCTTAAATGAAATTCAAAATTCTGGTATCATCGCTTGCCTTCGAGGCCAAAGGTATCCTACTTTTTTTTTTGTTGGAAATGACCTCTTTCTAGTTTCTTAGTCTTTTCAAAGATTTTGGAATCACTTAGATACTGGAAACTTGAGTTGTTTTACTTAATTATGCTGTGCATATTGAGAAAGAGGTCACCCTTATGCATGAGGTCTTGTTATATACAAAAGATAATTTTTTGTTATTGCTCTTATTGATGTTACTTGGGTTCCTATAATATATCGGTAAGGATGCAATCTAAACTGACAAAACATTCAGGAAAATCGAAGACAGAAGTCCAAGAGAGGAATTGAACTCAGTTCAATGATCTGAAAGTTCTACTTCTACATTTTATACCAGAATCTAATGATTCAGTTTCTACAGTGACCTAATTACATGTACTCTCTGTAAAGTACATTAAGGTATGCACAGAAGTAGAGTAAAAATAATTACAAGAGAAAAAGGTTGTGGAGAATGTGCTATGATCCTGCAGTGTCTTTTCACCAGCTACTTTCAACTGGTCCCGGTTCACTCTTTCGCTTATTTCACTTGCCTTTGCTCCCTCAAGATAAACTAATATAAATAGTATGGAGTTCTTTACTAGATGAAACCAATGGTAGAATTCCTCTTGTAGAATTCAGGTTTTGACATTCCTATTGTATAGAATTTTCCTGCTTTTAGTTGCCTTCAAGTCACTCTTCTATTTGAATTCATACGAAACTAGTTTCAGAAAAACTTTTAGAATTTTTTTTTTCTCAATCAAATGAAAACTAGTTATTCTGGATAAGTGTCTTCTGATTTATTATTTAGTGATAAAAACTTGAGAAGAGATAAGTTTCTTTGATTCTAGGTTGAATTTAGATTTGTTTTTTAGGACTTACATTGATTATATCTCATGAATGTTAAGAATTGAACCAACAGATATGCTTTGGAGAATAAACTGTGAACTCATAATGTATCAGAAAGCTGAGGGCCGGAATTACTCATAGGATTGATTTCGCGTGCAAGCAAGCATAACATTTTGACATGCTACTTGGAATGATTAGTCTTATGTTTAGAAATTACTTTTGTGAAAAGGTAATTTTAATTGAGTTTATGAATTTAGAAGAGCCATTGGATGTTATTATTATTATTATTATTTCTTTTGCAGTGCAGAGTTGGCATTGGAAGCAGCACGTGCAGCACTAAATGCTGGAGTAACTGTTGTATGTGTCGTATGTGTTAATCTTTTTTTATTTATATCATTGAAAAGAGCATGGCGGTAATATGCCATTTGTTTGTATTAATTTGGTGTATTGTGAAAGGTTCTAATTCTGGCCTTAGACTATGATAAAGGTTCTCATTTATAAATTCTCTTTCCTGATCTTTTTTTGCTCTTCTAACAAAATTAGTGGAGTTGGAAGAGGTTTTTCTCAAAATTAAAGGACACTTCGTTTCACAAAGTGAACCATTCCTGCATTAGGCTCCTTTTTTTAAGAGTTCTGCTTCCTTCTGTTTTTTCTTTTGTCCTCTCCGTTTACAGTTTCTTAGGGAGAAGGGGGAGGGCACATGTAACACAATCATAACGGTGGTGACTTTTGAAAAATTAGATACTGAACTTCAGTCCTTTTTACTGAAACGTTGATTTTGCAGCTTGAAATTGTGATGTCTACCCCTGGTGTCCTTGAGGTAATTTTAAAACATTTCACTCTTTTCTTCTTACCCTGGATTTCCACATAAAGTTTTTAGCTGTTTTTTCCTTTTCCTTTTTCTTGTTTCCTTACCTATACAGGTCTTAAAGCAGTTAGCACAGGAGTATCCCAGAAGAACAATTGGTGTAAGTCAGCTCATATGCATATTCATACCTTGCTTTTAACTAAATGAATAGTTGAGGATGTAGAAAACTTGATGGCTTTTGCAGCAGAAAATTATATGTCCTTTCTTCAGTGTAACCTGATTTTGTACTTTGTATATGCTGTTAGTTTTTTTTAATAGAATTCAAGAGTCGGTACAATCCTTTTCATTAAAATTCATGCAATAAGCATCAGTCATTAAATTGATGCAAATGACCGCTGCATTCTTCAGACGTGAATGAGTTCAAGTAGAAAACATGTATAAGATTTTGGATTATTTTCAAATGTTGGAACTTTTTTTACTGATGGTGTGTTCTGAGTTTGGCTTTTGAAAAAGCTGCTTTAAAAATTAATATAAAGATTTCACATTCAATAGTATCAATAAACAAAAGCTGTTTTGAAAAATTCATTCAGCATAACTTCTCCATACTCTTTCTTTCTTTCTTTAAAAATTCAAATCTTTTTCATAAGCTAAAAACAAAAGTGAAAAGAATGGCTCAACCCAAAATTGGAATCAGCTCCTTTCAAACAATTGGAACAGTGCCACTGTTAGTGAAACATTTCAAGCAGTGGTTGGTTCTGAGGCTATGGTAGTAGAGAAATGACACAGAGAAAATTGTTTGATACTGCAGGTTGGAACTGTTTTGCATCTTAATGATGCAAAAAATGCTGTAGACTCTGGGGCTAAGTTCCTTCTGAGTCCTGCAATGGTGAAGGTATGAGAATGAAAATAAAGTTCTGTTTTTTAATCTTTAAGTCAATAATTTTAGTGCAAGCGGTGCATCTAAACAACAAACATAAGAATGTTTGTTTACTAACTACCACTAATGAAAGCAGGACATCCTAGATTATGTTTCACACACCGACACTCTCTATATACCTGGAGTAATGACTCCAACAGAGGTATGACCATTTTGAAGTTAGTCTAACATTGCTTTGGTGAACAACATGCATTCAGAATGCTTTTTGTCATTGATCTCACTTCTTCTCTTCCTGATTTGTGAAAGGAACCTTGTTGGTTTGCAGCTTTTTCAACACCTTCAATGGAAAAGATTTATTTTTATTTGAACTTATGATATTTTTTGTCCCCTTGGATAGACAAATTGAAAAAGAGATATGACTGATGCAATTATTTAAAATATTTTGCAGATACTATCAGCATTTAATGCTGGGGCAAAACTTGTGAAGGTTAGTATCTAAAGGAAAACTAATATAACTAACGAAATGAATAAATCGTATGATTATGCATGAATTGTCACTTAGGTGTTTTATGCATTACTTTCTGGATCTTTATACAAATTTTATTCTCAAGTTTATCATCAATAGAAAAGAGTTAGCTGCTATTCAAAAGTTTCAGTGGAAGTAGGATAGTTTCGCTCTGAATCTTCTTCTGCATATGAACTGGACAGAATGAATGGAAATTTAATCCTCTTGTGTAAGCCAATAATGATCATGTTTCAAGGAGAAGTATTTGGTGTTTGAATAGAGATTGACCTTACTAAAAAGTAAGTTCTGCTGTATACTGACCTTTGGAGTGAGGGTGAAAGATTATTGTCCAGGTGTTAATATCAAAATTACCCTTCTACCCGGTGTGCTCCATGATTCCAAAATTTATTTATTTCATTTCCGGCCATATATTTTTATGCATTTTAGATCCTTAATCGCATTGGAGTTTGTTAAGCTTTGAGTGTCACTACTTTAAACCTCATTCTAGCTTTCTTGAGATCAAAATACTCTTCCTTTTGTCTCTCTTATCCGGTAAAGGATGGGATGTAGAAAGACTAGATTTTCTTTTCCTTGGCATAGGTGTAGGAGTTCGAAGAATTGCTTCTTCGAAACATAAGTGATTTGTGGTAAAGATCCCTTGAGAACAGCTTGAAAGGACTTTCTAGAGAACTCATTTGTGTTTCAGATATTACTCCCTCCATCCGGAATTAAATGTCTCATTTTGACTTCTATTAAAACTCAAGAAGTGTATTTGACGTTCTTAAGGTTATCGTTCTTATTGATGTAATTATTGGTGGTACCTTCGATTGATGGATGTAAATCTTTAAATTAAGGAGGGAGTTAATGAAACCTTACATAAAAAATTTACATATTTTTAGAAATGGAATATGCAATTTTGGAGAAAAATGGGACATTCAATTCTGAACGGGGAGGGTATTATTTTTTGCAAAGTTCCACAGTTTGAATTGCAAATATAAACCTTTAAAGACATGCTTGAGGTAAAATATTATTACAGATACTTATTTATGCGATGATACATGTGGGAAGCACCCATAGAAGTTCATAGGAACCTTGAGCCATGGCTATACATTCTGCTTCAGCACTTGATCTAGCACTTCTTGCTTTTTTCCAAGTTAAATAGTTTCCTTCTACAAGGGTATAATAACCAGATGTAGATTCTTCCATCTCCTAGAGATGCAAGCCAATAAGCATCTATAAAGGCTTCAATTTAGAGATGACCATGTACGAGACGCGAACATGTTCCCTCGGGGCAGACTTCAAGTATGGTAAAATGCGATGCACAACCAGCATATGGAGATTTCAAGGATCTTGCATCAATTGGCTCACTAAGCTGTCTGCATAAACTACATTTGGCCTAGTGTTAGATAGATAAATTAGTCTTTCAACCAACCTTTGATATCTCTACTTATCAACTGACGCTCAGGCCCCTGCTCGTATCTTGTGTAACTTAACACCTCTTGTTCCCCTATTACCAGCAATCTAATCAAAGATCCCCATCAACCTTGTGTTCCCTGACCACAAGTAACACAACACAAAATACTCATGAATCCTTCAAGAAAATCCTAAATATGTTTTGATCTATCTCTATCACTTGATTTTTTAACAATCTCCTCCCTTAATAGTTGATCGGTCAATTGTCCCCCTAAATTCAAAACCGTCAACAACTACTGATGACTACGTACTTCAAAATATATCAGACCAAATTATATATCTCAGCTCAAGAACAATCAATCAAAAGTCATGCAGTCCATAAAAGTAAAGTAAAAAATAGCTATCAAGAAAAAGAGATTATTTAATAATCGATATGACCCTGTTTAATAAATATTTGGGAACGAACAGCTTATCAGTTTGCAGAGTTTCAGACCTTGTAACCGTTTGTTTCTCCAAATGATTATCGTTCCTTGAATGACCTTATCAGCATTCTTATGCCATCAGTCAGTAACATTATCCTCAATCATTCTTTTTGTCATCAGGAGTTTTTTTGGGATCAGGAATCTATTAGTCATTAGTAACCTGCTAGTTTTCTTCTCCCCTTTGTTTTGACCTGTCAACATCAATTATAGAAGCAACACCGCTAGAAGGATTTCTAGTGATGACTTGGAAATGCAATGTGGCCCTACACTGAAAGGGAATATTAAGTCTGCTTGTAATTAAGTAGAGTAACATAACATCCTGTCATGCTTTAGCGCGTAACCCAATCAATTGATATTCCTTTGTTATCTCTTGATGGCTTTATTCTAATACTCACAGGATTCTGTACAACTCTTGATAGCTTTGTCCAACATCTTTCTGTAAACGTGTTTTCTATCTTTGGATGACATTTTATAGCAGAAAATGTTGTAGAGAAATTATCTTCTGGTCATGAATTTTCTCATACGGTATCCTTTTTCTTCCTTTCTTTGTTTTGTCACGATAGGTATACCCCATTTCTGCACTTGGCGGATTTAAGTACATTGCAGCTCTGAAAAAGCCTTTTCCTCATATTCCAATGGTTGCATCTCAGGGCATACAATTAGGTTAATATCTTCATTTTTTACTTCTGATTCTTGCATCATATTAACATAGTATTACCACAAAAGTAAACAACTCCCAAGTTTTCCTGAGGTACCATTTTTCTGCTTATTTTGAATCATTAAAAGTGGCTTCAGTTTAATTTTACTCATGGAACTGGAAAGTGTTTTGCTTATTCTTCTAGCTGCAAAAGTAGTTGTTATTTCATTTGTTAATGTAGATGTTTTGAATCAGGCTTATACTTTCAAGTTAGATGGAAAGGAACACTGGGGACAGGAAGGTTCATTTTTCTTCTTATCGCACAAAGGAATTCAAATGAAAAGGACAAAATAAAATTAAGAACACAGTCCAATCGATCTGTTTCCTTCTTCTCTCTAGTTTTCTTTATTGAGGAGAAACAGAAAAACAATATTACTTGTCACTGCGTGCTATCCATTGGAAAAGCTCTAAGTCATTTTTGTTACAGATTTGATTGAGGAGTATGTTGCTCATGGAGCAACATCAGTTGTCTTATCCGATGCTATATTCTGTGAACAAGCAATGATGGAAAGGAATTTTGAGGTGATCTACCAACGCTCCCGTACTGCCATTTTGCTTGCCAAGGATGCTTTAGGGAGGTAAATTTTGGATTTTGCTGCCTGTTAAATTTCTGTTAGTAAATTTCCGGAGTGAAGTTTGTCAGAATGTCAATTTTGGTATCGCAAGTGAAAGGAATGCACGCTATGAAGTACTCTAGAATGCAAAGTTGATTTTCCCTTGAAGGACCATGCATGGTTAGCCTATCTGAAATTATTAGCATTGAACTGAAATTCAGCATTTTTGAACTGTTGAGCTTAGTGGATTCAGATTTACAAGTGAAGATTATTGTCGGCGATGATGATTTGAACAATGCATTAACATCACTTTCCTGCCTGTTTAAACAGAGGCTGAAAAGCTATTTGAACTGTACAGTGAACGTTTACAAAGGACTTTTTGTCTTTTGAAAGTCAGACACAATCACTTAATAATTATTGTGTGTGGACTGGATGGCCTACAAACCTGATCAATGTGAGACATTCAACAGATGAGGAGGGATTTGATGTAAATGCAGCTGCTTGCTTCTTTCACAAGACATAATTCTTCTCCACTTTAAGAGAAATATATAAGAGTAAGTTCCAAATAACGTAAATGCTGCTGCTGGCTTCTTTCAGAAGACATATTTCTTCTTCACTTTAAGAGAAATAAATAAGAGTGTAAGTTCTGGAATCTTGTACCTTTCTTATATGTCTGGAGAAATTGGATGTTTTAGGACCTGACTGACCTTTTATCAGTTTACTTAACTATTTTTTGGGTCATGTTGGTTCTCAAATATGATTGGATTACTTGGTTTTTCTAACCATTTTGTTAAAAAAGATCAATTTGGCCAAATTAACAAAGACAAATTCGATACTATTATTCAAAAAATGAGAAATAGGTATTAATTGAAATATTTCTAAGTTAAATTCTAGTTTCTAGCTTAAAAAATTGAGGAATACTTGATAAAATTCTTGGAGTTGAACCATAATCTTGAAAATCTTTTATACGGAAGGTAAAAGTAAACGTGAGTACAAGGTTTTATAAAGGTGTGATCTAGTGATTCGGAGGTGATGTTTGCATAGCGTTAGTCATGCCTCACCTGAACATTGCTGGAAAAAAAAAAGAAAGTAAAATTTTATAAGGATTCAAATTGAACTTTAGTTCAAATCAAGTTTATAAAATTCATGCCCAATGAAGTTTTCTATTTTTCTTGGAATGGTTTGTCTAAAATCTCAATAGATGTAAGGTGTGTAAATATAATTTGAGGTTTTCCAAATGATTTGGTAGGGAATCTTCTTCCACGAAAATTCCTTTCTAAAATTTCTAGTTTTTCTTTTAAAATGTCCTTAGGAAATGTACACTTATATATACATGTATGTAACGTCAAAAATAGACTTGTATGGTCATATGTTTCTATATTTAAGTTATCAAATCTTAAGAAAATTTGTACCCATACTTTCTTACATCGGTCATAAGTAGATTTTAAACTTCATATAGAATAAATTAGGTTTAACAATCCATGTTTGTCAATAAATTTAAATAGCCAGCTTAGGTCCAAATTTAGAATAGTGACCAATTTTGATCAAATTAAATTCAAATTAAAATTGTATTTATCCATAAGCGTGCTATAGAGGCATATTGGAACTTGTTTTCAAGATGTGAGAGTATAGAAGTACCTTTCACCATACGCAATGTATACATATTTTGCTTCTCTACTGACTTCTTCATGTACAGCTTCTTCAATTTTTAACACATGCCTTTAGCTGTGGTCTCATCAGCAACCTCCCGAAGAAAATCTTCTACATTTTTAGAATGATGTCTAACCTAGCTAGCCTTTTTCTCTAGACTGTTGAACTCTTCACTAGTCATAATCTCTGGCTTCTTCTCCTTTCCTTGCAGCGCTACGTCTACCCCATGCTGGATCAAAATGGCCTCCATCTTGAGCTGCCACATGTCGAAGTTGATACTCCGATCAAATTTCTCTACATACATTTTTGTTATCATCATATAGGCTGCCAAAACTTGACCCGGGGATCTGGCTCTGATACCAGTTTGTTAGGAGCAATCATTGGGAATTTAGACACTAACAAAATAAAAACAAACTATGTAGAGAAAATAATCACACAAAAGAAATTTACGAGTTTTGATCAATTTGACCTACGTCCACGGGGGAAGAGGAGCAAAGTATTATTACTATGAAAAAGGATATAGGTCATGGAGAATTACCCTATAAACCCAAAAAGGGAAGAGAGAACTCAAAAATATACAAAAGATCTCTTGGTTGGTACATCTTAATTAAGAACGAGTATTATTTATAATACTCAAGGAAGTCAAAACTCTCTTTCACAAACAATATAGGACAAAAAACTCTTCCTAAACCATGTAGGATAAAAGTATTCCTAACAAATCCTAAACCATCTAGGATCAAGACATCCCTAATGTGATCATATGTTTGTTTGTGTTTATTCCTCTTAAATCTACCCTACTATCTTCTTGTGATCATTTGTTGTGAGAACTAAGCCTAAGGCAAGAAAAAAAAGTCTTGTTCTATTTGTTAAGTGTTGTTCTTCTTTTCATCTATCTCTTAGCAAAAAAAAAAGTTGACAATTTGAATTGGAAATCTTGTGATTATTGTTCAATACTTGTTTGAGTAAGATTGGTGAATACATTTGATTGTTATGTGTGGAAAATTGAGAACAGAAGGCTTGACAATCTGTTTGAATTTGCGAAAGGGAACTTGATCACAATTCTTGCCCTCTTAGAGTTTGATAACATTCCTTATTACTTATTTCTTTGATTCCTATTTGTGCTATCGCTTGTCTTGAGTAGATTGACCTATCTTAAACTGTTTGGCTGTTAATTGTGGATTCTCATTGATTATTTGATTGATTTGTGTGATTACTTGGTATCCTTGAACTAAGTGATTTGCATTGCAGTAGTGAATCTTACAAAAGAAGAGTTTGAGTTGTAAAAGGCAAAAGTGGTGAGCCTCAATTGAGTTGTAAAAGCATTAAATTGAGTGAGATACATGAGACTAAGTGAGGACTTCATTGTTGAGACGACATGAGCAAAGAAGTAACACCTTCAACTCAAGCTTCAGATATGGGATTGGACCAAACCCATATTTCAAAGTTCATTTAAAGGATGACTTGGGAGCTTTCAAATAACGTAAATGAAATGAGAAGAGACTTGGGAATGGGACTGGATGGACAACTCGGAAACGCCTACCTAACCTCACATGAGAAATCCTCAGCCTCTGAAAGGAAGGGGAAGAGGGAATATACCAAGGGTACAACCAAGGTGGAGGAAAATAAGTGATCAATATGAAGAGGAAGAGAGCAATTTTGGAGATTATGATGATGAACTTGAGGAAGAGAGACCAAGAAGGCATAGAAAGGAAGTTCACGACCTTGACAAGAACATTGGGAGCATCAAATTAACTATGCTAAACTTCTATGGAACGGATAATCCTAATGCTTACCTCGTTTGGGAACGGAGAGTTGATTCCATCTATGAATGTCATCAATCCTTGAAGGAGAAAAAGCTCAAGCTAGCCATCATGGGTTTCATGGATTATGCCTTGTATAGTAGGATCACTCAGTGATAGCAAGAAGAAGGCAAGAGGCACCACCCAATGACACTTGGGAAGAGATGAGGAGACAATTGAGGAAGAGATTTGTGTCTAAACACTTTCAAAGGGATCTTCACCACAACTTACAAACTCTAACACAAGGAACGAAGAGTGTAGATGTCTATTACAGTGAAATGGAGATGGCTATGATTAGAACCAACTTGGCGGAGAGGAACCCGAAGCTACCACGGTGAGATTCTTACATGGCTTGAACAAGGAGATTGGAGACATGCTAGAATTGGAACAATATGAGGATATAGAAGAAATGGTGCAAAAGGCTATTAAGATTGAGAAGCAAGTCAGGAATCGAAGGTCATATTATGGGAAGCCTTTTGGTGCATCAAGCCATGGAAACACCACTTCTAAAGCTAAAAATGCATGGAAAAAGAAGGAGCAAGGAGTAGCACAAACTCCTATCAAGGGTGAGGTAGTCAAACCTAAGGTTGTGGACACCATGGATCCTTTAGTGGACAAAGGTAAGGCACCACTTCATCCTCCTAAGGCTAGAGATGTTAAATGCTTTAAATGTCAAGGTTTTGGACACCATGCTAATGAATGCATAAACAAAAGGGTCATTATTATTGAAAGGGGAGTTGTGGAATCATGTAGTGAAGAGGACGAGGGAAAACATTGTGCTGATAATGAAGAAGAGGATAATAATCCTAATGAGGGAATTATTGGAGAACAATTGGGAATGGTGATTAGGAGGCTCTTAAGTGATAGTATTATGTACTAGAACAATGACATAATTTGTATTTGTGCTTTGAAATGTATTTATAAGATTGATTTTATTATATCTAATGTTTCCATGAATAATACCATCTGCCTTTTGGTCATTAAGTATGTGACTTAATAGTAAAACTCTTTTGGCGATAGATATATTATTCTAAATAGTCATTATTCAGTTATTATTATGGGAACAATAATAAATTAAGAATAGTGTGTTACCTTACTTATCGTCACGTTTTACTGATCATGAATATGGGAAACTCAAGTTAGAACATAAATACCTGTTAGTATTGGACATGACCCGTGATGATGAATATGGATTATGTCATAAGTAATTCTCATCTTTATATTCATATTTAAGTCCTTAGACCTGATTTCATAATGGATTTCTATGTGAGGAATTCTATGTTTTGACCTAGTCTAATGTTATCTTTAACTGGATAGCAATATAGGTTTTAGTTGGACATAGTATGAATCATAGTGAGAAATATGAATGAAAAAAGATGAGATTTGTCACACTCATTTTGAGTGAAATATCCTTTGGGCCCTCTTGATGATTTAAACTGAGAAAAGCATGGCTGTGCTCAAATGAACTAATAGAGTTATTAGTATCATTTGTTTAGACAGTTTAATCCGGGATCAAGAAACGAATGATTAAGTTATATAAGGATGACTTAATCCATGCCTTATACTTAATCCAGATATTATGTGACAAAGGGACTGAATATTGGATTTTAAAATAGGTTAAAATCAAACTATTGATTTTATTTAACTTGAGAAGTCATAATGTCTTGCTGGAGGCTACTTATGACTTGTGGGTTTAGACCCGTTGCCAATGTTAAATAAACCTATAGGGTCACACACTAAAAAAATTTATCGAGCTTTTAATTCATTTTGAAATTATGAATTTAATAGAATTGGCAGAATTTCTTTTAATAGGATTTTAAAAGAAATTAAAATCATATTTTGATGAGATCAATAATTTTTAAATTTTTTTCGGTTATAATTACATTTCCTAATTGTAGAAAATTCATAATATAAGTATAAAAGGGGAAGAGAAACTAGGGTTAGGGTTGGCATTCTATTTGATAGGAAGGAATAAATCCTAGCCATCCATCCTATTTGATTGGAAGGAATAAATCCTCACCGTCCATCTTATTTTGATTGGAAGGAATGAATCCTAGCCATCCACCTTTCTTTCCTCTTAATTGTATTGAGAAAAGAATGGTCTTGCTAGGGTTACTCTTTTGCACACAAGCTATCTTGATAGAAAGAAAACCCTAGCCGACCTCATCTCTTCTTGTCTCTAGATTTCCACCACCAAGCTTCTGAATATCAGATTTGGAAAGCTTAAGGTTCTACCAGACCGAGCAGCTCGTTGATTTTGCTGTGTGGATACCGGTAGAGGACATTCGTGTTTCGCAGCATCTAGATTCGAAGAATTTACTGTTTCTATTCTCCGAAATAGAAAAGGTATGATCTTCTTATAATTCGATTTTACATAATGTACATGGACCTTGGATCGGGATTGTGAAAAATTTTATTTTCCGTTACTTTTGTGTTCATAAATCCCAACACTAAGGGCCCAAACTAAGGAAAAGGAATTTGTATTAAGGGAGAATTTGTTTACTCTAGATGTATGATGGAGGGAAACCTATGTAGCTTGATAATTGATAGTGGAAGTTGTGTGAATGTAGCAAATAAATACATGGTGGACCATTGAAACTACTTTGTATAGACCACCTGAAGCCTTATAGATTGCAATGGTTGAATGACTGTGGAGAAGTGAAAGTGGGAAAGCAAGTGAGGATTCGTTTTTCCATGATGAAGTATAGTAACGAGGTGCATTGTGACATGGTTCCTATGCAAGCCACACATTTGCTACTTGGGAGATTGGTAATATGATAGGAGTGTCATTTTTTATGGCTTCAAGAACAAGCACACTCTTGAGTTTGGAGGAAAAAGAATTCATTTGAACTCCTTGAAGCCACATGAAGCTTATTTAGATCAAAAGGCACTTTTAGAGAAGATGAAAGAATATGATGAAGGAAATGAGAGAGAAGAGAATGAGAGAAAAGAAAGAGAGGAAAATGGAGAGTTGAGTGTAGTGAAAAGAAGAGAGAAAGAGAAAGTCAAGATAGGAAAAATCTAGAAAGAGAAGAGTGAGCAGGAAGAAAATAAGAAAGAGGGGAAAGACAAGAGTGAAAAGAAAATGAGTTTTTATGCAAAAACAAGAGAGTTGAATAGTACTTTTGAGAGCATGAGGCCAATGGCATTGATGATGTATAAACATTCTTTGACTACTATTCCTAATGACTCTGACACTTCTTGTCCTAGTGTTGTTAGCTCACTCTTGCAAGAATTTGAAGATGTCTTTCCAAAAGAGCTTCCAAAAGGGTTACCACCACTTCGAGGAATTGAACATCAAATCAATTTCATTCCGGGTGCTCCCCTCCCAAACAAGGCAACATACCGAACAAATCAAGAGAAGGCTAATGAGCTACAAAAGCAAGTGGAAGAGCTCCTTGAGAGAGGATATGTGTCAGAAAGCTTAAGCCCATGTGCAGTCCCAATGTTACTTGTACCAAAAAAGTTGGGACATGACGCATGTCCGTGGATTGTTGAGCCATTAACAAAATCACGGTAAAGTATAGCTTTCTCATTCCTGAACTAGATGATATGCTAGATAAATTGAGTAGAAGTGAATGCTTTTTCAAAATAGATTTGAAAAGTGGATACTATCAAATTAGAATAAAAGAAGGAGATGAATATAAAACCGCTTTCAAAACTAAACACGATTTGTATGAATGGTTGGTAATGTCTTCAGACTCACAAATGCACTAAGCAATTTCATGAGGCTAATAAATCATGTACTTAGGCAATGCATTGGTAAATTTTTTTTGGTCTACTTTGATGACATATTGGTATATGGCAAGAGCATTGATGCACATGTTGAACATTCGAGAATCGTGTTTGAAATACTTAAGAGGGAACAATTATTTGCTAACTTGAAAAGGTGTTCTTTTTGTTTGCCTAAAGTCAATTTTCTTTTCTGTATTGTTACTCCTAGGTTTCCATGGGTTGGCATCCTTTTATTGAAGGTTTGTTCATGATTTTAGCACTAATGCAAGCCCCTTACGGAAAACATAAAGGTGAAGGCAAAGTTTAGTTGGGATAAAGAACAAAAGCAATCTTTTCAAATGCTAAAATCAAAGCTTGATAGTGCCCCTATCCTCTCTCTCTTCCCAATTTCTGCAAAGTCTTTGAAATTGAATGTGATGCATCCCGGGTGGGAATAGGAGAAGGTGCTCATGCAAGAGGGAAAGCTCATAGGTTATTTTAGTGAAAAGTTAAATGGTGCTACTTTGAATTACTCTACATATGATAAAGAACTTTTTGCTTTTGTTAGGTTCTTGGAGCACTGGTAACACTACCTTTGGCCAAAGGAGTTTGTCATCCACTCGAATTATGATTCATTGAAACATCTAAACGGACAGCAAAAGCTAAGCAAAAGACATGCCAAATAAGAGGAATTCATTGAGATGTTTCTGTACATCATGAAGTACAAGCAAGGAAAGGAGAACGTGGTAACAAATGCACTCTCGTGGAGGTGTGTTTTAATTATTACCCTTGGTACTCGATTGCTAGGATTTGATTTTTTTAAAGGGAATGTATAAAGAAGATGATGATCTGAAAAAGATGCTTGATGCATGTGGAAAAGGTGCTTATGATAAGTTTTGTTTTGCATGATGGATACTTGATTATTGAAGATAAGTTATGCATCCCTAAGTGCTCATTGAGAAAACTACGTGTTATTGAAAGCCATGGCGATGGATTAATGGGCCATTTTGGCATAACTAAGACCTTGGCTGTCTTGAAGGAACATCTTTATTGGCCACATATGAAAATGGATGTAATTAATTTTTGTGAAACTTGCATTTCATGTAAGAAAGCTAAGTCTACTTTAAAACCACATGGTTTATGCATGCCTTTGCCTATTCCTAATGCTCCTTGGGAAGATGTATCCGTGGATTTTGTACTAGGTTTGCCTAGGACTAATAGGGGTAACGATTAAATTCTTGTGGTAGTGCACAGACTTTCAAAAATGGCTCATTTCATTGAATGCTCCAAAGTGGATGATGCTACTAATGTGGCAAATTTGTTTTCCAAGGAAATATTTAGACATCATGGCATCCCCAGAACCATTTGTTAGTGATAGGGATTCCAAGTTTCTAAATCATTTTTGGAAGATGTTATGGGGAAGATTAGGAATCAAATTGTTGTTCTCGATCAGATGTCATCCCCAAACGGAAGGATAAACCGAGGTCTTTAATAGGACTTTGGGAACAACTTTAAGGGCCATAATCAGGAGGAATTTAAAGTCTTCGAAAGATTGCTAACCATTCATTGAATTTACATATAATCGAAGTGTGCACTCTTCTACTCATTTTTCTCATTTTGAGTTAGTATATGGCTTCAATAGTCTAACTCATTTAGATTTAACCCCTTTACCTTCGAATGAGTTGCAAAGCTTAGATGTGAAGAGAAAAATAGATTTGGTCAAGCAATTGCATGCCAAATCAAGAGAAAATATTCAATTGTAAAACCAAAGAAATACCAACAATCATAACAAAGGTAAAAGGAAGGTAACTTTTGAGGTAGGAGATTGAGAAAGGAAAGATTTCCTCAACCGAGGAAGACAAAGCTCGATTCAATTTGATGGTTCTTTCCATATCATTGAAAAAAGCAATGACAACGCCTACAAAATCGACTTTCAGGGTAAGTAGAATGTTTGTTCTACTATCAAAGATTCGAGGATGAATCCTTCCATGGAGAGGAGGAATGATGGAGACCAAAATGGCCGTCAATGCCTCTTGGACTAATCATGATATTTCAAGCATTCCAGATGAAGAAAGTTCTAATTGCTTATCTCTAAAGGAAGGAAAACCAATTTGACTTTGAAGAAACCAATTTGAAGAAGAATGTGAAATCAAAAGACTCTGGAATGTATAAACATTTGTAGACCAAAAAGAGCTTGATTCCATGCCATACAAATGTCAAGGAAGAAAGGAAAGAAAAGCTGCAAGTAAGCATAAGGAAAAGGAATAAAACCGGTGAGAAAAAGGAAATGTCTAGTGCCGGATTGAAGGAAGAACTAGTTTGAGACTTTTCAGTAGCATGCAAGAGTGATGTTCGTGTCCCTGCCCAATGCCAAGCAGGTTGTAAGGCCTCTGATCCCTTCTAGCTGGCATCGGATGCCTTGGTTGACTAGGTGCGATTTCTTTTTTATTCTTTCTTGTTTTACTTGACTTTCGTGTAAATTAAGGGGCCTTTGTGCAATTATTTAACTTAAAAATATTTGCTAAGATGGGCTGATCGAAGACGCTATAAATGGCCCCCTTATTTTGTATGTAATGCATTCAACTTATAAATCAAAGAGAAGAAACCCTCTCTGCACTTTTGTGTCACACAAATTTGAATGAAATCAAAACATTTGTCTCTGCATTGTGACTGTGAGAACAGACCATATGGTCTTTCATATGAGATTCTTCCAAGACTCTTCCAAGGTTCGTAGGATTATACTAGGGCTATCAATTACTTTGGTTGAGGTATTCATGTATCTTCCAAATCAAGAGGATGGTTGTTGAGAGTTGCATCTCATAGGTCATTCTAATTAACCAAAACAAGCCTTTGATGAAATCCTTTTAATATTTATGTTTCCATTGACAACTCGAACCGTAAGAACCTTCGTTCATCACTTGAATCACGTTACTAACTGGGTAAAAGATACCCAGATTCTCGACACCCACCTGTACCAGGTCACATTACCTTTTTTTATACTTCAAATTCTAACAGTCGGTAATCACCAGCAAAAGTCTCAGACTTTTGCCTCTATCCACTCGCACGATATGTCACACGAACATGGTTAAAAGACTTGTCACAACTAAATTGCTATTTTCTCTCTCAATTTTCTTTTTCATTCTTGATGTGATTCTTGCTTTTGTGAAGAAATCAAACAAACACACAAGCCACACCAAGAAGAAAGGTTTCATCTATGGTTTATTTTTGGATTAGTTAGAGTGACCTATGAAAAGGATTCTCATCAACCACCCTCTTGATTTGG
>JAWZTD010021760.1:0-18155 GCA_035221335.1 Echites panduratus
TCGACAATTAAACCACTACACGGTGGTTTGCCCCAATTTGGGATGCAAGTGTATTCACTCTCCGGTGGTCTTGACACGTGGCAAGGCAGGTCAGCAACAATTTTCACCATCTGTACAACATCTGAGTTGGAGCCCTTCTTTGCAACTTCTCCATTCCATTCCACACCCAAGAACCCTTCTCCTTCTTCTTCATCTTCTTCTTCTATTTTGATTTTTGAAATGTCTTCCACAACTTCAAGAACTTCAGAAAACTGTCTATCAACAGATCCTTACACAAACAGTGTTCACTCTGTTACAGAGGAACACTTATGTTTTCTCTCAGCCTAATGAGAAAAGAAGCCGCCGGAAGCAAGCTGAGCCAGGGCGGTTCCTTGGTGTCCGAAGGCGGCCTTGGGGAAGATATGGTGCTGAATAAGAGATCCCACAACCAAAGAAAGGCATTGGCTTGGCACATTTGACACTGCTCAAGAAGCCGTTTTGGCTTATGACAGAGATGCCCTGTCCATGAAAGGAACTCAAGCAAGAACCAACTTTGTTTACTCTGATCATCATCATAATAATAACACAAATTTCCAATCTTTTCTCACTCCGTTTGATCTCCAAACCATTCTCAATCCACAAAAGGAAAAAGACTCAGTTGTTTTTTCATCTAAAATGACAATTCTTGTAATTCCCAATCTTCTTCCTCCTATGGTTCTTCCCCTAATGAAAACTTCTTCTTCTCTAGTGGGACTAACTCTGGTTATTTGGATTGCATTGTCCACGATGGGACCTAATTTGGGCAGTTCTAGGAAATTTTCTTCTTGCTTCAATGATGGCTATAATAATAATAATAATAATAATAATGTAGAGTCATGTCACCCTTATATTACAATTGGGATGCCCAGTCAGCAACAAAATTTTTCGTTCATTCACTTGAGAGGCGCGTGCATCCCAGATTGGGGCAAACCACCGTGTAGTGGTTTAATTGTCGAATCCCGCAAAGTTTGATTGTTGAATTGACAAAATTTAAAGTTTGATGATTAAATTGAAAAAAATGAACAAGTTCAATGGTTAAATTGTTCGTTTGGCCTATTTTAAAGTTATTGTGTCTATATAGACTCATGATCATATCTAATATATCAAAGAGAAAACAATCTAAAAATTAATGGCAAGATTTGTCAATCATCTTTTAAAATGATTTAGAAGCATTTTAATAACTACTCTTTATTTTTCTATAAAAAATATTAAATTTTCGTTTTAACTTTATAAATATATATTGTTTATTTTTCTAATAAAAGGCATTTGCTCTTCATTGAAAGAGTTTTTATTGTTTGTATAAAACTCTTACGTTTTCTTAAAAAAAATTTTTTGTTAAATAAAAAAAATTAAAATATAAAATATTTTGTCTACTTTTAAAAATTATTTCTAAATCTTCAAAATTTAATTATCAAACTAATGATAGAGTTCATACATAAAACTTACCAAAAATCTAATAAAAAATAAAATCCCATTAAAAGTGTCTGTGAAACTTAAAAATGTGAGTACTAAAATGGGTTGTATTTATTAATGAATTATTCTCACTTGAATGCAGCAGGGAATAGGCCACGCCTGCCAATGCCAATATGCCCATTCCCATTCCGGGACTATTCTTGTTGTTTACTACTAGTAATTTGCTGTGGAATGGAATCCACGAGGCAATCATAGACGTGGGGACTAGTCTTGTTTTAAGAATTCGCTCTTATTCAGCACTACAATAATAATAATAATTACCTATAGTTAGTACTACTGCATTCCCAGCCTTTTGGCTCTGAGATGCGTTTACTTCGTCTGCTTTTTGGCCCAGGCAGGCCTTACAACCAATCATCTAATGTAGTCTCTTGTAATAATGCACTTATCAATATTATTGTGGGATCTCCAATCCAATCTCTGCAAACGTGCAGAATGATTTCTTTCAGACTTTTGCTTTATTTGTATTTCTTTTCATTTAAAAAGTCCACATTTTTTTCCCCTTTATTTATATATAAATATGATTGTGTATCTCTAATTTGAATTTAACTTGTCAAATCATATTCTTAAAACAATAGGGTCACAACATGAGTCACTCAGATATAAATATTTCAAAATTAAAGAATTTGTTAATGTAACTAAAAATTTTATTATTTATTTTTAATAAAGTAAATATTCAAAAAATTATTGGATTTCATTCTTAAACTATTTCCGACTTTCAATTTAGGTCCATAATTTTTTTTCTTAACTTTTTTTCTAAGTCTCCAAATATTTTTTTTATTTGTATGATAAATCATTTCACCAGTTTTACACGTTATTTTTCATGTTGAAGGATCCATGTTCCAATTTGAAAAATGTTCAGGGACTTAAAATATTTCAAAAATGGATTGAGAACCAACATTATAATCGCAGTTAAAATAATTTGAGGTTGAAATTTGCTGATTTGTTTAATATAAACTAGCAATCGTTTTATATATTAAGTCAACTAAATGCTAAATCAACTGCTCATGATGATTAAGTAAATTTAGGGCTTCGTGGGATTTTTTTTTTTTTTTTGGAAATATTGTTTCTGAAACACTACAAGAAAAACTTTTTTATTGACAAGACTTTCATGACAACAAAACTTGTCACCAAAATATAGAACTTTTATTGATTCCATTTCTATTTAATATATTGTATATAATATATATTCATAATGGTAAGAATATTGCAATTTACTTGGTTAAATTGTAAAATGAAATGAAACAAATACTGAATGTTTAGTTATTACATTGTAATGTTTCTGATAATAAATCATAGAGTAGACTGAAACTGATTGTAGTGACAAGTGAAGTGGTTACTAAATATAACTTTCATTGATTTTCCAAGTGTTATAGGATATATTAAAATTACATTATGATAATCTGGAAAGTAGTCATTAAAATGAATAGTAATTGTATTATCACCAAAAACTCATATCTACCATGACGAAATATGTTGTAATTGAATGTGGACCTTTTGGTGACCACAAGAGATATTGTCACAAAAGCGTCAGCATACTGTGACAACTTATTACATGTTATCAATAACGAAAACAAGTATCGTCATAAAAAAAAAGTTTCTATGATGATATTTTAGTGGGACATCAAAACTTGTCATAGTTAAAGACTTTCCATGACGACAAAGGTATAGACAATGATAAACTTTTCGTCACGAGTTTGTCACAGAAACACTTTGGCAACGACAATTTATCTTTTAATGACGACCGTTGTTATCACCTAAAGGAAACTTACTTGTAGTGAAAAAAAGCTTATCTTCCAAATTAAAATGTTTCTTGTTTGAATGTAGCAATTTAGATCCAGTTTTCAATAAAAAAATGTTCTAAAAATACTTTTAAATATTTTGAAATTATTTTTTTTAAGAAGATTAGCCATAGTGGTATCATATCTTATGATCAAAGTCAACTGTAATACTCGATATTTTTTTCAACCAAATTAGTACTCATACTATTTACAAGCTATCAAAGTGATATTTCTGATCATTTGACAGTAATTTTTTGAAAAAAAACTTAATTTTTTGGTGAAAATTTATCGGTTTTGGGTATTAATTTAGCAGTTCGTAAATAGTATGGGTACTAATTTAGTTGAAAAATTGTCATCAAGTGATCGAAAATATCACTTTGATAGCTTGTGAATAATATAGGTGTTAATTTGACTAGAAAAAAAGATCGGGTATTATAGTTGAATTTGACCACAATATAAAGTATCAGCATGGCTAATATCTTTTTTTTTTTAAAATTACTATATAAGTTATAATATATTTAAGTTGAACTAATAATATCTATGTTTAAATTATTTATTTTCAAAATAAAGTAGTGAGAGAAAGAAAGAAAATAAAATAAATGAAAGTTAAAGCAAAAGCAAAATAGAAAGCACAGTGAACAACGAAAAAAAAATTATATATAAAAAAAAAGAGTTAACAAAATTGTTTGACAAAAAAGAATTTGACTTGATTTTAGTGCATTTTAACACAACTATATCAAACAAATTCTTTGTTAATTATATATGTTTATATATCCAATCTGAAACAGTTATAAATAGAAAATAAAGACAATCAAATTTGGATTAGGGAAGGGATTACTTAATTTCAAAAAAAAAAAAAAAGAAAAGAAAAGGTAACATTCATCTAAAATTTGATGAGTTAAAAAGATTTGAAAAATATCATCATTAGATATCTTTTGTAAAGATGTTTAGAAAAAGCATTCAATATATATATTATTCTTATCAAGCAGCTGAATGCAACCATCTCCCTTAATAAATAAAAAATTTAGATACTTCTTTTGTTTTATTATATTTATTAAAGTCGTCTCATAATCAAGAGTACTCTACAGAGATCAATTAAGCTAAAAAGAATAATGCAATTGTTAATTTATAAATTACTTGAAGAATAATTATAATTAAGAAATGTGAGTCCATAAATAAAACTAATTAACACGAAAAGCAGGAACCAATGATAACAGGGGTCTGTGACGAGAGTAATTGAAAACTTGGGTCCACCCGACATCCGGCAGATCCTCGAGGCAACATGTGCTGACTCATCCCATAAGAAAAATTTTTTATTTCAAAATATTTATCAGAAAAAAATATATATATATAAGTGAATTTTTTTATTTAATTTTTAATAGTCAAATTTTTTAAACTATTTTAATAATATTTTATTATTTTCAAGGGGATAAGAGTAAAAATCGATACCAATAATAAGGCGACAAAATCATAAAAAATAATAAAGTTATACTAATAAATTATAGGTGAAAAAAATCCAACAAATAAATTGAACGGAGGGAGTGTGTCTCTGTCTCTTCCTCTCATGCAAATTACCACTAACTCCTAAGTCGCTTTAATTACCTGTAGATTTAATTATAAAGAGAGTGCGCTGCGATTGAATGAATAATAAGCTTGTCTTCTCACACGCAAATTTTACATCTCTCTTCCTCTTCCTTTATGGATTAAAGAAAAAAAAAGAAAAAAGAACAGATTGTAGAGATGGGCGTGAATACAATATATGTGATTATTATTAATGGTATTTAAAGGAATAAGTTGGAGTATCATCCCGAAGTTAGTTGTAATTAAAGTGGAGGAGAAATGGAAATGGATGGTAGTAGTTTTCTGTTGGGGAGCAGTAGTAGTAGTAGTGCAGCAATAATCGCCGTGTCTGCCATACTAGTATTATTATTATTATTATTATTATTATTCATGTCGTACGGCCGGAGGAGGAGGGGGAGTATTAGTCTCTTTTCAAGTTCAAGCTACAGAAACCGACTTCCTCTGGGCACCCTTGGATGGCCTCTTGTCGGAGAAACCCTAGACTTCATTTCTTGCGCTTATTCTGATCGCCCGGAGAGTTTCATGGACAGACGTCGCCTCTTGTAAGTAATCTAATTCTCTCTCTCTCTTTCTATCTCGCTAGCTGAAAATCCCTACCTCCTATATATCTTTATATTTTTAATTGGATATTTACAGGTACGGGAAGGTGTTCAAATCGCACATATTCGGAAGCCCAACCATAGTTTCGACAGATGCGGAAGTGAGTAAAAGCGTTCTGCAAAGCGACTCAAAAACATTTGTACCCTATTACCCAAAATCTCTGAATGAGCTCCTGGGGAAATCTTCCATTTTACTCATCAGTGGAAGCTTACAGAGGAGGATTCATGGCTTGATCGGAGCTTTTCTCAAGTCGCCGGATCTCAAGGCACAGATTACTCGCGACATGCAGAGATACATGCAAGAATCCATGGCTACCTGGACTGAGGATCATCCCGTCTACATTCAAGATGAAACAAAAAATGTCCATTAATCTCTCTCTCTCTGGAACATTATTTTCATTTTATTTTCTTCACTCTTCTTCATCTTTGCACGCACACGCGCCGCAAGCGCAGAGTGAATCAATTACTACTATAGTTTAAGGAATATTAATTAGGCAGTATTAGCTAGTTAGTAATTAGTTAATGATTTCTGAGCTGCAAGTTAAAATAATGACCATAAACATTAACAGACAATGGAATGGAGTGATTCATGTTTAAGTAGTTTGCATGAAATGATTATGCCTGGAAAATTACCAACATTGCAATAATTATGTTTTAGAAGGTATAATTACTACCAACGTGCATATATATGAGAGTTAAATTTTCTCATCTTTTCAGATTGGCTTTCGAGTGTTAGTCAAGGCATTGATTAGCTTGGATGCAGGAGACGACATGGACTTTCTGAAAAAACAATTTCAAGAATTTATCGCTGGCCTCATGTCTTTGCCAATCAATCTCCCTGGAACCAGACTTTATCGATCCTTACAGGTCTAATTTATATATCATATAGTATCTAACTTATTTACTGCATGTATGACAAGTATTATATTGTTATCAATGATTTACTAGCTAGTACTGTTTAATTAATCTTTCATATTAGTTGGTTAATTAATAAATTTTTCAGGCCAAGAAAAGAATGCTGAAATTAATTCGCAAAATTATCCAATCTAAAAGGAGTTGTTGTGGGCGATCAATGGCATTTCCACAGGATGTGGCTGAAGTTTTGCTTAATGAAAGGAGCCAACAGCTAACGGATGATTCCATATCCGATAACATCATCGGCTTCATGATACCTGGAGAGGATTCCGTTCCACTCCTCATCACTCTTGCTATCAAATACCTTTCTGATTCTCCACTTTCTCTCCAACAACTCACGGTAATTTATACTTTAATTTTTTCTTCTAATATTAGTCATTAACATATAGGCCAATCAATCAATATATATAATAATAATTATTATTATTCCACAGGAGGAAAATCTAAGATTGAAAAGTCTCAAGGAAAAACTTGAAGAACCATTACATTGGGGTGATTACTTTTCTCTGCCGTTTACTCAGAACGTAAGGAATTAATTAATTAAGCCATTTATTATATATACCATTAATTCTATATAGATTATGTGTATAATTAATTAGGAAAGATCCAAGGATTAATGATTAAATTTTTTTATTACTTGTTAAACAGGTGATCACGGAAACTCTGAGGATGGGAAACATTATAACGGGAGTGATGCGGAAGGCAATGAGGGACGTGGAAATAAAGGGCAATTTCATACCAAAAGGATGGTGTGTTTTTCCCTATTTTAGATCCATTCACCTTGATGACACTTTGTACGACTCACCACATAAATTCAACCCCTCCCGTTGGCAAGTAAGTAAGAACTAATTAATTAAGTTCATAAATATATATTTTTAATTTTTTTTTTTGTTTTTGAGTAAAGAATAATTCAATTTATATATACATTTTTTAGAGCCGTTGTCATAAAAAAAAAAAAACATGAGTAGGTTAATTAATTACTAATTTAATTTGCAGGATAAGGACAGAAACTGCAGTAGCAGCTTCACTCCATTCGGAGGAGGACAAAGACTGTGCCCAGGGCTTGACCTTGCAAGGCTTGAAGCTTCCATCTTTCTTCACCATTTTGTCACTCAATTCAGGTATATATATTCTTTTACATATATATATATATATATTTCCTTTTATGAATTTTTATACTCCCTCCTATTCGTAATGAAATTTCTATAGCAACAAGTTGTAAATTTCATATTTATTATTATTCCTTCCTTGTTTATCATTCTGAATTAGTTTATTTTGAACATATTAATTTCCTTGCGTTGAATATTTCTTCCACCTTGGTCCGTTTGAGAGTACATTAATTTTCCTGAAGGAATATTGAAAATAGTAGTATAGTATATTATATGTAAATAGTAGTATAGTATATTATATGTAACATAACCGCGAGAAAAGTAAGTTTGGCAAATTGCCTAAAAAGCAACGCTTAGGTAAATATAATTGCCATGGGTGGAGTGGTTCCACAGTACTAATTAGAATTCTCTTTCCATATCGTGTAAAGCAACACACACAGCATCCTTGTCTATACTCTATCGAATAGAGCTACTCACTAACTGACTAGTTAAGTTGGGTTGGGCTGGGGGGCAACTTTTTCTTCACGAGAAAGTTATTAGGAATAAAAAATTTTTTATCTTTTAAAATTTAAAAATATTAAGTATATAAATTTATTTATTTTTTATATTCTTTCACTCTTAACCTGTCTCCAACTTCAAAAGTATTCAGTTCGTGCCCTCTTCTGTCTCTTGCCGATTCATCTTGTCTTCCAATGTGGAAATTTTCATCCTGTTCTTTTCAGAGTCACTATCCCATCAAACTCCTTTCTCCCCTTTTTCTCTTTTCCTCCTCCTCTTACTAAAATTTCATCTAGTAAGAAAGTGTTCTGTTAAACTTACTTTTCTTTTTATGTTTGTTATTTTTTACTGCTATTTATTTAATTATTTGCATATCCTTTGTACTTGTAATGATATTCCTTTCACTTTTCGTTTGAATCAAACAATAAGGGTAAACTTTGTGTTTCATTTTATGCAGGTGGGCGGCCGAAGCGGATTCCATAGTAAATTTCCCCACAGTAAGAATGAAGCGAAGAATGCCAGTTTGGGTCAAAAGGAGGAGGAGAGACTAAAAATAGTACTAGGAATAGCCGGGCCCCATACCCACATCTATATATCATGGGTACCAAATGCCGGCCAGCTCAAATAGGTCAAAGAGGGGATGAGCCGTAATAACAAAAACAAAAAAGATAGGGAGCAACAGCTGCACACTTGTTGGGGGCATGCTGACATATCTGTCCTTTTCATCTTACCATCATTTTGTCCATACTTAGAATGTATACTTATATTATATTGAAAGAAGATGCTTTGATTTTTTTTTTACCCCTCTTTTCTTTTTCCTTTGGTAGGATCCCCCATGAGTTTCCCGTCTGCTTAGGCTTTTCACATGTTCTTCCACTTTCCGTTCTGTTTTTTTTTTTCTTTCTTTTTTCTCCCCTTAATTAACCTAATCGTGGCCGAGTGGAAGAAACAGGTCCTCTGGTATGTCTCTGTAGTAAACTTGCACTGAGCTAGCTAGGGCTGAACTGGAATAATTGTGTTCTTGAATTGCTGCTCAAGACCAGGAATTTTTTTATTTTTTTTAACTTTACTAGAGTTACTTTGTAGATTTTTTTTTTTTAGAGTATGAAGAATTGAAATTTTATGAAATATATTACAAAAGATAATACACCCTCTCCATTTGAAATTGAATGTTTCATTTTGATTAATTTTAACATTAATATCACTTTTCTTATTAAAAATTTAATTAAATTAGAAAATCAGACATTAAAAAATATTAATGATCATTTAAAGTTTTAAAAAAAGGAAATTCTATTTTAAGTTGGGGGTTATTTCTTTTTAATTAATTTATTTATTTATCTACATCTATCTATCCAGATATATTTTTGGTAAGGATGGATTTGATTGGAGATTTATTTGGTTAAATTGTCCCTTACGAAAGGAAACAAATCATCACACGATCAAGGCCTATCTTCGTGAGATTGAAGAAATCACATCAACGAGATTGATGACAAATGGTACTTTCCTTCGAAGTCTTAACAATAAGTTAGGAAGAAAAGGTAAATTGTCGTGAGGACAATTGGTGATAGAAAATTGAGTGTGCATTGTTGAAGAATTTTGTCAGACAGATTCAACAATAACACAAAGTAAGACTTATTTCTTACTACGAGAAATTGATCTTATTTAAGGATAAAAATTTGAGAGTTAAGACAAATTCTAAAATCAACTACTCGATTATCTTGTTTGATATATAATTAACATCATTGAAATTTACCTACTGATTGTTTCTTGTTTACAACTTTTTTATCTATATTTTTTTTAAAAAAATTTGTTTTTAATTCTTTTATTTACAAATCTTTTCAAAAATCCCACTTTTTACTTGCTGATTGGTTTTTATTAAACTCAGATTCAAGTCTTTGTGGGTTCGACCACACTTTCCATAACTGTATAAGTTTCGGTAGATAGGAATTAAATAAATGTGTTGCGACGGACACACTCAAATTTTGGCGCTGTTGCCAGGGAATTGGTATATAAGTTTAATTTTTTTTCCTTTTGATTAATCTTTTATTTTTTCTTTTTATCACATGATATTAAGGTAATCTCCCCAATTGATGTGTTTAAAAAGCGAAAATGAATAACACTTTGATATCTTAATCCACAAAAGTCCTACTTTAGAAATCTCAAGTAGTTCCAGTTCATCTACTTCAATGGCAGGGAACAATAATGATGTGATCATGAAAGGAAACCTTCTTTATCAATCAATTACACATAAATTGAAAACTTACCCAAAACTTCATTAAAGATTATGGTTAGTTTCATTAACTTATGTTGTCTTCAACATCAACCAATGACTTGTGTTTGGAAGACAATTCACACCCCAACCAAAGTGTTAAAGAGCAAAAGAAGTTGTCCAAGAACACTAGAAGAGTTATAAGATAAAACCCTCAAAGAAGATCATGTTTGATTTTTCAATTTGAATTCTCAAAGAGAAAAGTTGTCTTTGATAAAATGATAGAATGTGTTTGCATTACAATATCAGGGAGTATTTATAGCCAAAACATATGAAATTCTCTAAATAAGTCATGGTTTAGGCTTAAAATACATAATAGCCCCTTTAGTATATCAAAAAATATAAGAAAAGTCAAGAAAACACAATAAAATGTGACATGAAACAGGGCTCAACCGATGCTTGTCAAGGGATCCGGTCATGGTACCGGCTCCAATCAGAAGTTACTTCTTATAGAAACCAATTTTCAGAAAACGCATTGAGCCTGATTAGTGCAGGTCCTAGGACCGATTAGGGCAACAATTTTATGTTTTGTTCCTTTGGTGCTCACTCTTTGCTTGCATTCAAATGATGCTTCTTCAAGTGCTTTTCCAAGGATCTTATTGATAGTATTATGTAGTAGGACAATGACATAATTTAAATTTGTGCTTTGAAATGTATTTATAAGATTGATTTTATTATATCTATTATTTCCATGAATAGTACTATATGTTTTTTGGTCATTAAGTATATGACTTAATAGTAAAACCCTTTTGGCAATAGATATATTATTCTAAATAGCCACTATTCATTTATTATTGTTGAAACAATAATAAATTAAGAATAGTATGTAATCTTACTGATGATCACCTTTTACTGATCATGAATATGGGATATTCAAGTTGGAACATAAATACATGTTAGAGAACAATGTATTGGACATGACCCATGATGATGAATTACAACATGGATTATGTCATAAGTAATTCTCATCTTTATAGTCATATTTAAGTCCCTCGACCTGATTTCATCATGGATTTCTATATGAGGAATTCTATGTCTTGACCTAGTCTAATGTTATCTTTAACCAGATAGCAATATAGGCTTTAGTTGGACATAATATGAATTATAGTGAGAAATGTGAATGAAAAAAAGATGGGATTTGTCCCACTTATTTCGAGTGAAATATCCTTTGGGTCATCTTGATTTTTTAAATTGAGAAATGTATGGCCGTGCTCAAATGAACGAATAAAGAGTTATTAGTATCATTTGTTTAGACAGTTTAATCAGGGATCAAGGAACGAGTGACTAAGTAATGTAAGGATGACTTAATCCATGCCTTATTCTTAATCAGGATATTATGTGACAAAGGGAATAAATATTGGACTTTAAAATAGGTTAAAATCAAACTATTGATTTTATTTAAATTAGGTAGTCATAATGTCTTGCTAAATGCCACTTAGGCTTAAGCCCGCTGCCAATGTTAAATAAACCTATAGGTCACACAATAAAGCAAATAATCACAAGCTTTTAATTCATATTGAAATTATGACTTCAATTGAATTGGCGGATTTTCTTTTAATAGGTTCGTAAAAGAAATTAAAATCACGTTTTGATGAGATCAATAATTTCTGAATTATTTTCGATTATAATTACATTTCCTAATTGTAGGAAATCAGTAATATAAATATAAAAAGGGAAGAGAAGCTGGAGTTAGGGTTGACATCCTATTTGATAGGTAATAAGAAATCCTAGCCTTCTATCTTTCTTCCTCTTATCTATATATAGAAAAGAAAGGTCTTGCTAGAGTTGTTCTTAACATACAACCTATCTTGATAGGAAGAAAACCCTTGCCGCCCTTTCCTCTTCTTCTCTCTAGATTTCTTCCACCAATCTCTCAAGCTTCTGAATATCTGATTTGGAAAGCTAAAGGTTCTAGTAGGCCAACCAGCTTGTTAGATATTGCTGTGTGGGTACCGGTAGAGGGCATTTGTGTTTCACAGCTTCTTGATTTGAAGAAATTGTTGTTTCTGTTCTTCGAAAATAGAAAAGGTATGTTCTTCTTACAATTCGTTTTACACAATATACATTGACCCTGGATTAGGATTGGGAAAAAACAATTTTTTTCCACTGCTTTTATGTTCATAAATCCCAACACTTATGAGCATGTCTAGACTAGAAAATGCCTCTTTATCTTCACAAAAGTCATGAACGTTGATTATATTCAAACATTTACTCGAATCCAAATCATCTTCAAGTGACATCTTCTCAAAGATAGCATCAAAATCAATCAAATGCTCTCTTCTTTGAACAAATGTCACCAATGCTCGTCTCAACTTTAAAACCCTTGATCTTGTAATAGGTCCACTAGGTATCTTTGGAGTCGGATCATTATCATTCCCCTCTCCTCAAAAGGATAAAGGGGAAAGATCACTAACATTGAAAGTAGGACTCACTTGATACTTACCTTGAAAATCAACTTTGTAAGCATTGTCATTAACTTTCTCCACAATTTTGAAAGTACCATCTCCTTTAGGATCAAGTTCGGTTTTTCTTACTTGTGGAAACCTTTCTTTCTCAAATGCTTCCAAACTCAATCTCCAACCTCAAAGTGCTTCAAGTGCTTGTCCCTTCAAGTGCTTCAAAGACTTCAGTGTGGATGACAAACTCTTTAGGCCAAAGATAGT
Source organism: Echites panduratus (assembly GCA_035221335.1). Taxonomy (NCBI): domain Eukaryota; kingdom Viridiplantae; phylum Streptophyta; class Magnoliopsida; order Gentianales; family Apocynaceae; genus Echites; species Echites panduratus. Next base: position 12,904 of record JAWZTD010021760.1, read on the forward strand.
GTTGCTAATGCTCCAAAGACCTAAACAAGGCAAACAACTCTTTGTCATAAGTAGAGTAATTCGATGAAGCTCCATTTAATTTCCCACTGAAGTAAGCTATAGGTTTTCTATATTGCATAAGAATAACCCCAATCCCTACACCTGAAGTATCACACTCAATTTCTAAAACTTTAGAGAAATCGGGAAGGGATAGAATAGATGCACTTGCATGCTTAGATTTCAAACATTGAAAAGCTTTTTCTTGCTCATTTTCCCATTTAAACTGCACATTTGCCTTTGTGACTTCTGTAAGAGGGAAACTATAGAGCTAAAGTTAGGAACAAACCTCCGATAAAATGAAGCTACCCTATGAAAACTTCTTACATCACTTGCACTTTGGAGTAGGCCAATCTTCGATTGTCTTTAAATTTTCTTCATCCACTTGCACACCATTAGAAGAAACAATGTATCCAAGAAATGTAACAATTTGTAAACAAAAATGAACATTTCTTCAAGTTAGCATATAATTGTTCACTTCTAAGAATGCCAAACACAATCCTCAAATGATTCATATGTTCATCAACACTTTGACTATATATCAAGATATCATCAAAGTAAACTACCACAAATGGCATCACCAACTATTCATATAAGCTATGTTTAGTTTTGAAAGCAGTTTTCCATTCATCCCCTTCTTTTATTCGTAATTGATGATAGCCACTCTTTAAATAAATTTTAGAAAAATATGTGCTACCACTAAGTTCATCTTGGATATCATATAATCTAGGGATAGGAAAACAATACTTCACTATTATTTTGTTTATGGAACGACAATTCTCCAAGTTTCATTTTCTTGGGCTCTAGTGGAACCGGGACTGCACATTTACTCATACTTTCCCTCACATAGCTCTTAACAAAGAGCTCTTCAACTTGTCTTTGAAGTTCTTTGGTGCTAAGAATGTGAGTGAGTACCATAAAGAGTTGAAAATTGCTTTGAAGAGAGCCAACATAGTGGAGTATGAAGAAGTCACAAAGAATAGATTTCTCGATGGCTTGAATGAAGAGATTTGGGAACGAGTTGAACTATATTACTATGATTATCTTGAGGATATGGTATACATGGATATCAAAATTAAAAGATACATGAAGAGTAAAAAAATCAACATATGAGGAATCTTATGAGAAGGTGCTTGTTCAAAAGAAAAGGAATCTAAAACCAAGAAGCAAGAGGTGGTAGCTAAGCTAAGTGACATGAGTAAGTCACTAGTTCAAGATGTTGATGACTGAGACACCTCATGAAGTGAAGAAAATTGAAGACCATGAGACACTTCATAAAGCTAATGATCAACGAAAAACCTTATTCCTAGCAAGATGCATCATGTTTGAGAAAGTATGTAGTTTGATGATTGACCTTGAGAGTAATGTGAACTTGGTGAGCCAATGTGTGATGGATGGATTGGAGCTTAATTGTGAAGACCATCCAAACCCTTATAAGCTACAAAGGTTGAATGAGGGTGATGGAGAACAAGGAGCTTTGATTGAAATAACTTGGACGTTTGCTTACAATGATAAAATATACATTTTAAGACTTGAAGATTTGAGGACAAATCTTTTCAAAAAAGGAGGGAATGATGAGATCCAAGGAAGGATTGTAGCTTATGAAGATAAACATTTCAAGTTTGAAGAAATCATAAAGACATTAAAGTTCAACAAAGAAAAACAACTGTTGAAGATGCCTTATATGATGAAGTTATGCTTGATAATGGAGTTAATTCAAGAAAGAACTTTAATGACTTCAAGGTTGATTATTTTAATAATCAAAACAACATTGGAAGAGCCCGTGAAGAAGAACTAAAAGAAGACAAGCAAAGAGGAAGGAAGAAGGCACAAAATTAAGCTTGTTGGTGTGCCACCTGTCCTGCTGACCGGCACCGGTAGGTCTCAGTTGTTCTGCACAAATTCAGCTTACAGACAACCTCAACTACTGAAGCTGAAAGGTCCTTTTGCAGGCACAGGTCAAGACTATTTTCATCCAAGTCCAAGTTGTTTTCCTTGCTTCTTTTGTGTGGTTTAGGTGTTAATTAAGTGCTTAATTGTTTACTAATGTCCAGCCAAGACTTATTAGGGATTAAACCAAGTCTTGGACTATATGTATTCCTTGTCTTTGTATTAGAAACATAACTCTTTTATCAATCAAAACAAATTTTCTATTTGAGAGCAAAACATAGAAGATCAAATTGATCTTTTGGTCGGGGTTTCTTCATGAACTACTCGGGTTCTTGGGAAACTTCGTTGAGACCTTCTTCACTTTGGTTTAGGATATAGAATTGTCTTTAAATTCATTAGATTGGTTAAGGTAATTCCAATTCCAAGGTCAATTTAATCACTAAAATTAAATCTATTGATGAAATTTTGGGAACTTGCTTTGCGATAGAATCCATGGAATTGGGCCATTGATATGAGAAAGTTTTGATTCCAAGGAATCATATCATAGGTGTGGAGGTTTTGATTGATAAACAAGGGAGAATACCTTTTTTCATATTGAAGTATTAGGATATAGTACTTTGTGATGTGATTCTTATGCAAGTAACTCATTTGTTGCTAGGGAGACCTTGGCAAGTTGCAAGAGGAGCTACATATGATGATCACAAACACAAGTACACTTCCAAGATAGATGGAAGGAGGATTAACTTGAATTCTTTGACACAAAATGAAGCCTTTAAGGATCAAAAACTACTTACACAGAACATGAATGCTTACTCTCAAGTGTAGTTATGAAGGTTGGGGATTGAGTAGGATACCCTATACCCATAGCATTGCTGCTATGCATAAAAAAAGGGGATTGACTCTTGTGATTATATTGATGAGTGCTACAACACAACCACCCTTTTAAGGTGCTATAACAATGTGTTACAACCAATCAATTGAGGGAAATAATGGCCGGAGGTTGATGAGGTGACTTTGGATGCACCGGTATCTTGCAAACAACTGGGAGGCCAAAAATTCAAGTAGAAAGCAGTTTCATGAGTTGCAAGACAAGACCAAGCAAATTAGGAGCATGGTGGTTATACATTATAGAAAATGTGGTTAGGTTGGCCCCAATATAAGAAGCTGTCCATTTAGACAGGCTGGAGGAGATAGTGGATGGCAATCAAAGTAATCACATGGCCAACAAGATAGAGCGCATGCAACAGAAGGTCAGTCATATGGCAGTAGCAACAACCACAAAGACAAAAAAAGGTGCATGATATACTTTTTTAAGGTCTTTAAAGTCTATTTTACTATTTTGTCTAGAAAGGTGCACAAAGTGTAGTTGTCTTTATTGTTTACATTAACTAATGTAATTGAATATGTATAGAATGCAAGGAAAAGAGTGAATGCTCAGCAAAGTGGGGAAGATAGTAGAGCACAAGACTCCCAACAAACCACAAGGGAATCTCAAGAAGATAGCTCTAGTGGCAGGGCTACAGAACCATCTACCAGGTCTCGTTCATATGCATATCAAACAAAATAATAATTTAGCAGAGCATAGCTTGAAAGTTTTATTTTGTCTTTGTCCAGGGATGGAGCCATTGTGTTTGTTTGTAATCTTTGTTGAATTGAGATTTATTATTTTGCAGAAGGTGTAATGTTGGATAAAACAATGTTACACAAACAATATTTTGTATGTTGTAGAAATGCACTAAAACAGAGCATATTTTATTTTGTCTTTATCCAAAAATTTAGCTTGATCTGATTTTCAAAATTGAAGTTATGATAATTCATTCAAGTCTAAATTTCTCACCAAGTTGACAGGATTTTATGTAAGGTTTGTTTTGGTTAATTAAAATGACATATGAAGTAAATTATTTGTCAACCATATTCTTGATTTGGAAGACACATCAATACCTCAACCAAAGTAATTGATAGAATAATGCAATCACTCAAGAACTCTAGAAGAGTTACCTAAGATCTCAAACAAAGATCAAAGATGATCTGAAATTTTGTTCTCTCAAAGAGATGTAATTGTTTTCAATTGATCAAAGATTATTTTGAATACAACATGAAAAGTATTTATAGTGTTTCAACCCTAATGTAACCTAATAATTCGTCCTTGAGGTGTTAAAGACATAAAACACCTTATAGAATAACAAAAAGGACAATAAAAAAACATCAAAATGTAAAAAAAATTGAAGTTGCCACTGTAGCAGACCGATTACTATAGCAATCCAAAACCAGATAGAGTTTTGGACAGGGCACCAGATACCTACTGTTTTGGTGTCCAAATTGAGTGAACTTGGTCAAGTGCCTACTGGTTTACGACAAGCGCCAAATGGTCTTCCATTTCCATGTTTTTTTTCACTCTTTTGGCTCCAATTCATCATGTCTTCTTGTTGTTTTATTTTGTCTTTGTCCAGGGATGGAGCCATTGTGGACAAATTCCGAAGCTTCATGATTTCATTCTCTTCACCAAGTTTAATCCTTTCAAACATGGCTTAAAACATAAACAGTTTATTTTTTGTTGAACACCAATGCCTTCATTTCCTTCTTAATCTTGGAATGTTGATCTTTATAAGCTTCATTTCTTCTTTGAACCTCATCATTCCAGATTTCTTTGAAAGGATTCGTCCTCAAATCTTCATAACTTGAAATGAATACTTTATCATTGTATGCAAGCTTTCAAGTTGTTTCAATCAAGACTTCTTAATTCTCATCAGAGCTATTATGACTTATTAAGTTTGTTTGTAGTTTTTGTTGAATTGGGATGTATTATTTTGCTAAAGGTATAAGATGTTGGATAAAATAATGTTGCACACACAATATTTTGTATGTTGTAGAAATGCACTAAAATCGGACATATTTTATTCTATCTTTGTCCAGGGATGGAGCCATTATGACTGTTTGAGTTTGTTTGTAGTCTTTGTTGAATCGGGACGTATTATTTTGCCGAAGGTGTAAGATGTTGGATAAAACAATGTTACACAAACAATATTTTGTATGTTATAGAAATGCACTAAAACAGGGTATATTTATTCTTGAAAAACCTAAGAAGGGGGGTAAATTAGGTTTTTATAAACTTTTTCAAAACAAATATTAAAACCCCTTTGCTAAACTTGAAAACTATTTTGGTTTTGCCAATTTATCAAACACTTGAAATGTAAGAAATGATATACAATGAAATTCAACAAGATAAGGTAATTAAAGCTATAATCAAATAAGAGACACAAGATTTATAGTGGTTCAACTCACCCTTGTGAGTCTAGTCCACTACCTAAGGTTCTCTACCTTAGGAT